>JBBYHM010243868.1:0-29932 GCA_038381775.1 Adansonia rubrostipa | reverse complement strand
TTGATTTAATTTAATTAATTAAACTTTAAATGTAATTTCAATTTTAGTTATATTTTAGAGTTCTATATTTAATATTTCCTATTAAAATTACTTTAAATGTGTCTTTTAATATATTGATTATTATACATACATTCAATAGCTTTACAGTTAAAAATCTCATTATATTAAAAGCTAGAAAACGTACGTATAATCAATATATTAAAAGACACATTTAAAGTAATTTTAATAGCAAATATTAAATATAGGACTCTAAAATAATGCCACCGATACGATTGAAGGCCTTTTATGACAAAGATGTTTGGAACCTATCGTAGCCTCGTGGCAGTTCTAGGATAAGGTTGAGTAGTTTCACTCAGAGTACATGATGAGAGCATCATAAGAACAAGTGGGGGAGAATGCCACAGGCTGTGCTAATCAGCTCAGGCCCAAAGACACAAGTTACATGAAATAACTTGGCCCACCAAAATAAGCCTAATCCTTGGAGAATTCTAAAATGCCTAGTAATAAGCTTAATCCTTGAAGAATTCTAGAAGGCCTAGTTTTTAAAAGCTTAGAGATTAAGTTAAAAACAACTACTTCAGCCTATTTAGAACTAGATAGAAATAGAGTCAATAAAGTTTAAATTTATCTAGGATTTTAGATTTTGTTAATAAGTGTAAATCCTAGCTGTGTATTAGATTTAATTTGAGCCATTAATGTATGGGAAATTCAACTATAAATAGAGGCCTCTCTAACCTTATTTGTATCATCAAGCACTTGATTAAATACATTTAAGCATTCTTCTCTATTCTTTTTGTGTTCTTTTTTTTTCTGCTCCATTTTTTAAGCTTTTTAGCTTTAGTGTTTTTGGGAAATTTAGATTCTCCCTTTGAGTGTTTAAAGGCTAACTTAGGCATACAAGGAAGCAAATCCTAAGCCTAAGGCCATGAGGTTTGCTAGGCTAAAGTCTAAGCCCATGAGAGTTGGCATCAGAATCGGAAGTTTGTAAATGTACTAATCATAGAGATGATGCCTTAGGTAGAAAACCAAACACAAGAGGTCTTAGAGCCTCGTAGGAGGGGAAAGAAGGCCAATAGTTTGAGGGATGTTCTATCAACCATAGATAACAGGGTGACTAAGCTTGAGATGATCATCAGAGATATGCAGGAGAATCTTGAGATTATAGAGAGCCACATTGAAGAGCTAGACTCTACAGTTGAGGAGATTAAGGGGGAGATGCAAGGTGTTTTCACTTAGTGATAGACATTCTCACTCAAAAAAATGATGCTCAAAGCTGTGATAGAGGCTATGAAGAAGCAAATAAAAGAGCAAATGATAAGCTCTCATCATGTAAAACAGCTATTGGGGGCAATGTGCTAGCTTTGACACCTAAGCACAGGATGGAAATCCCCAAGCCAAAGAAGTTCAAGGTAACAAGTTTGCAAAAGATATGGGCAACTTCTTGTAGGGGATGGAACTATATTTTTGAGCAATAGGCATCGAGGATGATGCCATTAAGGTAAATACTGCCTTCGCGTTTCTACCAACGTGACTCTTTTGTGGTGGCATCATCGATGCAATGATGAAAAGCATGGAGACACTGCCATTGGAACTTGGGAGGTGTTCCAAACAGAATTTAAGCAATATTTTACCTTGAGTATGCTGAGAATGAAGTGCATCCAAAGCTATGATGGCTTATACAACAAGACACAGTTCAAGAGTATGTTTAGGAGTTTAGCAAACTCATGCTCCAAATTCTAGATTTATGGGAGAATGAGCGTACTTCTCATTCATAGATGGACTTATACCCTAGGCTAAGCAAGAGTTATAACAAAGAGTAACCAATACTTGACCAAAGCCATGACCATGCAAAATCCTTGATCGAGCTTGGCATGAAGAAGTTAGACAAGTGTGAGTCTTTTAAACTAATCGGATAAGAAAAAAAATAAAGAGTTAGTGAATGTTTCTTATGTAACAGTCTGAATTGGATGCGAGATTGCCCAAAACGAGCTATGCTTTCCTCCATCAACAAGGAAGATGATGAGCTAGAAAAAGAGACCTTGAAACTTGGTTCGATCATAAGTTCTATCAAGGCAAGGATATTGAAAATAGAAAGGGTTAATGTTCATGAATGTCTCTATTACAAGCAAAAAAAATAAGTGCTTTAGTTGATACAAGAGCATCATATTTGTTTATATCCAAGTAGGCTACCAAAAATCTTGATCTCAAAGTTTAAAAGACAACTGGTGGATTAAGATAGTAAACTCAAAGGAAGTCCTAACCATGGTTGTTGCAAAAGGAGTGAACCTACAACTTAGAGACTAGAAAGGCAAGGAAACAATTGAGTTAATACAATTTGATGACTATGATTGCATGGTTGGCTTAAATTTCCTTAATGAATTAATGCTTTTCTTGTGCCATTTGTCGATTGCTTATGTATTTTAGATGCTTGTTATTAATGCATTGTCCTGATGAATTGAGAGATAGATGTCAAAGCCACGGCGATTGTCTGCAATCTAATTTGCTAAGGGAGTACATAAAGAAGAAGTCATCTATTTGGCAGCCCTAAAGTTCAATGAGCCTTAGAATCCCAGACAAGACTCCTTTAGAGGTGCTACAAGTGTTGCAATCTTTTACTAATGTGATGCTTGCAGAGTTGCCAAAAAGGCTACCACCCAAGAAAAAGGTGGATTGCAAGATTGAGCTGTTACCAATGCTGAACTGCCAGCTAGTACGTCTTTACGTAAAGAGGTATCTATTTCGAGTATCGTGAGAAGGCTATTACCTTCTTGCGCATAACCAACTCCTTTACCCAACTGTTAAATCTTTGAGCCATGAAGACTATGGAATCGATATTTCAAGTTTCATAACTCAAAATATTGGTCCCAATGAGGATCTGATCATGCCTAGCCTAAATGATCGATGGCAACTCCAAGCATTAGCTACTTCATGGTGCCCATCCAAGGACTGATTAGATGAGTAATTCGTCCAACAGTCCTTTTTCTGAGTTACAAAGAAAGAGTCTTAGTCAAGAGGACACTTCTTCATCAAGAATTTTTATCATTTCCCTTGTACATTAAGTCATGCATGCTTCTCGTTCTACTAGGATTTGTAGGGGCACGTTATGACATCAATGATTTTTGTTTTACTATACCATATAGTTTTACTCATATTTTAAGTAATAAGGTAATATTGGGTGTCTCAATAAAGTTAATTTCTCACTCCCATAATAAATAAATAGTAATAGTTTAGGTATTTTTATCTTATACTCTAGCGATGGAATATAAAAGTTCCACAAGCGAGATCAATGGAATGGCACATGTCTCATAGCTATATTTAAAAAATAAAAATAAATAATAAGATAATTATCATATTTTTAAAGGATTTATAGTAGTTATGATTGTTTTTTATAACTTTTAATTTATTTAATTGGTTATAAATGTTGTTTTAATTACTTATTAAATTGTTTTTCTTTGTGAAAGGTTAATTGTCATTTAAAATTTTTAGTTACATTTTCTGCATTTTAATTTAGTTAATTATGCATGATGGCTGTCAATCACAATTGTTCTAAATAAAATAAAAGAAAATTTGATGGCAAATTTTTTATTTTTTTTATTTGCATTAATTGATTAACTCATCAAATACTTTCGAATAACAAAAAATTTAAGAGTGCAAGTTGATAGTATACATATAAAGTTTCTTGAATAATTAACAATAACATATATTGACATGAAGCTTAATTTTAATTTACATATATTGATATAACATTAAACAATATAATATTTTTAATTTTAATTTTAAATATTAGATTAACATTAACTATCAATTAGTATGCATTTTTTCTTTTAATTTTACATTTAAACAATATAATATTTTTTTTGTTGGTATTAGTATATGGATTTAACTTAAACAAAAAAGATAAGCTTTTCCATAGAAAATTAATTGACCTTTACATTTAGAAAAGTATAAATTTTAATTATGATATATTTTATACTCATTTTAATAATCAGTTTATCTAAAGATCTTTTATTTGAATCTTAAGTATGAAAAATAATTTCTCTTATGATAATATAAAAAAATAAAAATACCTATATTTTTTAAAATTCGATCCTGCAGTGTGGGAAAATATTCCTAGTATTATATATTCTTCAGATTCTATTTTGAGTAAATAGGGGCATAATAGATCTTTTAACTCACATCTTAAACTCCTATTTAGAACAAATAAAGGCAAAATAGACTTCTCCAGTCACTATTAAATTTTTACTCACTATTAAAAATCCCAATCAAATGCATTTTACTCTATTTCTCTCATATATGTTTCCGATTATTACATTGGAAATTAACGTGCTCAAATCAATGCTAATTAAATGTTGACTAATCTATCGATAATAATATTCTAAAAAGAATTAAATATACAATTATCTCTAAATTATATTATTCTTGTCAAATTCCATGACATTCATTATTAGATGTTAACACGATTTTAATAAGAATAATTGTTTTACTTGAGAATCTTGAATTGTCATTAATACATAATAATTCATAAAAATATATTGTTAAACAATAAAAATTAATTTAGATAAAAATTAAAATTTTGATATTTATGATTTACTTAAAATTAATTACCCAAATTTAAACAACACTGGTTATATTTTTACCATAAAAATACCCCATTAAAATTATAATTTTTTTTCATTTTCTAATTTAAACTAATTGTTAATTATCCGTTAAAATTTCATAGCCATCTTTGGAATACACGAAGGCCGTTGTACTCTCTCTCTCTCTCTCTCTCTCTCTCTCTCTACATATATATATTTTTATTAAAAATAAAATTCATTTTTATTATAAACGGTTATATTTCAATGTTTTAATGCATATATTGTATTTTTCTAACCAGGTGTTGCATTGCTTTAATTATTAATCACTTTAAAAATAATTTATTGTAGGAGTTTTAATCATTTCAATGTTTTACTGCACATTGAGTTAATACTATTTTACCGCTATAACTTATTTTTGTGTGCATCACTTCTATATGTAGCTTAGCTATCACAAACAAATTCGTTGCAAAAAATATAATAGAAGCCTGAAAAGCCCTTTTTTCTTATTTTGTAAAATTTTTCTTTTCCTTTCTTTATAATTTTTTACCTAATGATATCTAGAATGCAATATTTTAAAATGTTGCTAGGAATTCGTCAATGGATTTTGCAAATTTGAGGTTAGTTTGTAGCAGTTTGTAATTTTAATAATGTCGTTTAGTTGTTTAATTTCTTGAATTCTCCAATTCCATTCATCAAAATATTGAATGATTCTTTTTCTACCTTAATCATGTAAATCATATTTTTCAAAATACTATTTCAGCTCTCTCCATAAAGTAAAACTAATACCAAAAATGGATAAAGAAATTATGGAAAAATTAATTATTTAAACTATAGAACTAAAACAATAAAAGCAACAAAAGTTATAAATAAATCTTAAGTTAGCAAATTATGGTTTTTTTGCATGTATATGTTGAAAAAAAATTTTTGGAACAAAATTTAATTAATCTAATTCTCTCTTGGAATTGCATATTGTGTTTTTTCAAGTGGTGGATGGTATGGTTTTTCTATGATAATATTACATTGATTTTTGTCATTCAGTTATGCTTTTATGGTAAATGGATTTTGATATATCATTGTTTGTTTCATAATAATAATTTAAAATAAGAAAATCTTTGACAAAATTAAACTATCTGCCCATGTATTGTTTAAATAACTATTATTTTTTTGTCTAAATTACATGATTTTGATAAGTATATTTTATAATTGCACAGTATAATAAGGAAAGGTTTATATATCTAGAAAGCTTGGATTAATAGGTGAGAATTGTGTATTTGAATTTCTATATTAGGAAGGTTGATGAGATGTCATCAAAAGAACGGAGTTTTCTAACTTCTTTCAAAAATTTAATTCATTGAATTACAATTATTTAATGCATTCATTTATATAATATGATTAATGCATCAATTCTAAACGTATTCAAAAATATTTCTAGGTCATTTCTAAGTTATTGTAATTATTTTTATTTTATTATGCATGTCCAATATGTTATTATCTTATTCTTTAGGTTTAAAAAAAAAAAGCAAAGAAGGTTCATTGCATTTTATTTTAATTTTTAGGTTTTGTGTTAATTTAAGATTTATATTCAAAATTAATTATGATTTATTTACTTTATTTAAAATTAATTTTTCTTAATTTTAAAACATTTTTCATTATTTATGGTTATGTTAAAATTACATTTTTTAATTGTATATAAATAAAATGATTTGATAACAATTAAAATATGTATTTGGGGATGGATACTGTGTAAAAAACTATTTGTTTTGCACAACTAATATAAACTATTTAATTAACATGTTTATTCAAATTTAATTAGCATTGCCAACCGAACGAATGTAGGAGAGACATGCTCTAAAACTAAAATTTTACTAAACAAATTAAAGACATTATAATTATATAAATTAATAAATAATCCGAATATAAAAATATATCAAAGAGTTACTCTTCTTATTTATTAAACTGAAGAAATTATATTTATTTATAATTTATTATTGTTATTTTACATTAGAGTCAATTAAGTATATCAATAAAAATTCTTTTGACACATTTCCACAAAAAAGCTCCAGGCTAAAATCTCAAATCACTTGGAACAATAAAATATCAAATATCAGTTAATTATAAAATAAATGAAAAGCCTCTCAATTAAATGTTATATAAATATTGTAGCACTCAATATATGTACTGTAGCAAGTTATATATAGAACCAATATAAAACAAGTACACTTTAGAAGTTTAAAAGTTAGGAAAATATCAAATAGTAATTAATATGAATCAATTTTTGAAAAATTTCTGCAAGACACGAATTCCTTTAAATTTAAATATTACAAAATTACTATAACACTGAGTATACAGTAATAAATTATGCATTTATGTTGTATCCTTTATATCAAAATAAAAGGTATAAAATTATTCATTATCATTTCTTCTTTATGCAACCTCTCACTCCCTCTCTTTCTTATTTCTTTATTTTCCTTTTTCAATAATTTATCTATTGAGGGCAAAAAAGTCTCCCCGTCATTTGTAAGAGTGTAGTAAGTCTTGTTCTTGTGCAAGGTGATCTGTCCTAGATTTTGAATTGATCCTTGGGATTTTATAGTGGAGAGATAGTCTTAATATTAGTGTTACAATGGAAGACGATTTGGAAGGGTGTTAGGCAAAGTTAAAGTCCACAGATGAAGAAAACGAGTAATTAGAGACAGAGGGTTTGCAGAATTTATTTGATGACGATGATCACAAGCCATGGCTAATTGGTAGTTTTTTGACAAAATGACATTTCAACAAAGATGCAATGATTGAAACTTTCAAGGTTATCTAGAGACTAGCGAAAGAAGTATTCATTTGTAGCCTGGCAGAAAATCTCTCTCTATTCAAATTCTCGTCAAAAAAAGACAAGGTCGGAGTCATGGAAGGTAGTGCCTAGAATTCTGACAAACAACTACTTCTTTTTCCGCCTTATAAATCAAGCATGAAGCCTATGGATTATTCTTTCAAAACTACAATTTTTTGTGTTAGAGCTTATGATATTCCTTTGGGGTGGTTCAACAAGGAAGTGGCAGAGAGACCAGGTCATAAAATTGGATCTTTCATTGAGGTGGATATAAATGAACAAAATAAAGGGTGGGTAAGATTACTGAGAGAGTGGAACTTGATATCACTGTTGTGCAAGAAATGCAATAAAATAAGAAATTAAAGCAATAAAAACAATAAAACAAAAGATTTGCATGGTTTGATTAATGTGACCTACGTCCATGAGAAAGGAAAGAGATTTCTTTTTTCTTTGAGAAAAACTAATATAGAGAGAACAAAAACTTGAGTGCCTCATATATATAATCACCAAATCCTAACTAAACAACGACAATCCTAATCAATAAGGATAAATTCTATTCCTTATCCTAATCTAATTAGGACTTATCTAAATATAGTCTTAATCAATAAGGAAAGTTTACTCCTTATCATAATCTGATTAGGAATTATCTAATTAAAATTCAAGGCACTTAACAATTCTCCACCTTGGCTTGAATTTTCAAGCCTTTAGAACCAAGAATATCTATATGTCATGCCCTGAATGGCCTTACGCTATGCAAACATTTACCAAGTCCAACCTATGCTTGAACTTCTCTACAGGTAATAACTTTGTCAACATATGTGCTAGATTATCTGTTATGGCTATCTTCTCTATGGAGAATAACTTTCTTCAATTACATCCTAAATGAAATTCAACCTAACATTAATATGCTTTAATCTTTCATGATAAACTGGATTCTTAGCTAAGTTCAATGCACTCTAACTATCAGAACAAATAACAGGTCTTTAAATATTCAAACCCAAACTATCAACAAGACCACGCAACTGTATACCTTTCTTGACTCCTTCTGTCAATGCGACGCAACCATATACCATTCTTGACTCCTTTTATCACTGACATATATTCTGCTTCAGTGGTAGATAAAGCAACTGTAGGCTGAAGTGCTACTTTCCAACTGATGGCACATCCATACAAGGTGAAGATATAACTTGTCAGGGATCTCCTTTTCATAAGATCTCCAGCATAATCAGAATCTGCATAGCTAACAAAACCACTAGTAGAACCATTAGTACCATAAACCAAGCAAATGTTAGTCGCACCTTTCAAGTATCGCATAATCCATTTAATTGGCTCATAGTGAGCTTTCCTAGAATTACTCATAAACCTACTCACCACACTAACTGCATAAGCTAAATCTGGCCTACTACAAACTATGGCAAGCATTAAGCTCCAAACTGTGCCTGAGTAAAGAATTCTGCTTATGTAATTTCTTTTTTCATTCATACTATGCAGTGCACTAGCATTAAGTTTAAAATGTGCTACCAAAGGAGCACTAATCGGCTTAAAATGATTCATTTGAAAACTACAGGACCTTTTTAATGTACTTCTACTGAGATACATATAAAAGTCCTGCTTTTCTGTCTCTCCAAATCTCCATGCCCAAAATTTTCTTGGCTGCACCTAAATCCTTTATTTTAAACTCATTACTCAATAAAATCTTTAAATTGTCAATTTCAGCCTTGTTCTTAGCTGTAATCAACATGTCATCCATATATACTAACAAATATATGAAGGAACTATCTGGCTAATTTCTCGAGTAAACACAATTATCAAACTGATCACGCATAAAATCATGAGAAACCGTAAATGCATCAAACCTCTTGTACCACTGCCTTGGAGACTATTTTAACCCATACAAGGATTTCTTCAGCAAATGCACATGGTCTTTCTTTCTAGAATCAAGAAACCCTTCTGGCTGTGACATATAAATCTGCTTCTTTAGATTCCCATGCAAGAATTTAGTTTTCACATCAAGTTGTTCCAACTCCAGATCTAATGCACTTACCATGGCTAAAAGAACTCGAATCATCTTATGCTTCACAATTAGTGAGAATACTTGATGATAATTAATTCCCCCTTCTTTGAAAAACCCTTTGCCATAAGCCATGTCTTGAACCTAGTTAGTTCAACTCCCAAGATACCTTTTTTCCTTTTGAATACCCATTTACATCTTACTGGTTTCACACCTCTTGGTAATGGTACCAGGTCCCATGTATTATACTTTGCAAGATATTGCATCTCCTCATTCATGGCAATCAGCCATTCTGATGTTTCTTTACTTTGAACTACCTCTTTATATTACCTTGGTTCATCAGTAACAATGTTCTTTGCAACTGCGAAGGTATAAGCAACAAGATTAGTATTAATAACCTCAGCAAAGTTTGCATACCTTAGAGATTTTTTGATTTCCCTACTTGGTCTCCTTGCTACTATACTTTGTGATTCTTCTTCTTCCCTGGGTTGTTTTTCAAGATTTGTTGTCATTTTCTTTAGAGCTTCAATCTCAAACTCCACCTTTTAGTTAGCATCATGATCTTTGTTATCTGCAAGATTATCAAGCTCATCTCTCTGGCTAAACATAGCAGACTCATTAAAATTAACATCTCTGTTAATAATAAATTTTGGAGTTCTACCCTTCTCAGTACACCATAATCTATACCCTTTAACTTTAGTTTTATACCCTAAAAATATGTATTTCATTACCCTAGCCTCCAGTTTACCATCATTAACATGAGCATAAGTAGGACAACCAAATATATGTAGGCCAAAATAATTAGAAGGTTTATCGGACCACACCTCTTGAGGAGTCTTTAAATCAATTGCTGTTGATGGAGATCTATTAACCAAATAACAAGTAGTATTAGCTACTTCAGCCTAGAATTACTTTAAGAGACTAGCATTTAATCCAATATATCGAGCACGCTACAATAGTGTTTGGTTCATGCGTTTTGTAACTCCATTCTGTTGTGGTGTGCATTTAACAGTGTGGTACCTCACTATATATTCTTTCTTGCAAAACTTATCAAACGGTGCATTATAGAGTTCCAAACCATTATCTATTTTGAGTGTCTAGACTTATTTTCTAGATCGTTTTTCAATCATAATCTTCCACTCTTTGAACCATCCAAACACCTCATCCTTTAATTTCAAAAAATATACCCAAACTTTTCTAGAGTAATCATCAATGAAAGTAACAAAGTACCTGCATCCACTATGTAATTCAAATAGAGAGGGATGCAACAAATCTGAATGAATATGCTCAAGGATACCAGCAGAAGTATGCTTGCTAGAATTGAATTTCACATTACGCTGCTTGCCCATAACACAAGGTTCACAAAATTCCAGTTTTCCTATTTCAACTCTACTTAACAATCCTTGTTTACTCAATACTGCAAGCTCCTTTTCACTCATGTGACCCAATCTCTATACAATCATCATGTTGCTCTAAGGAATGAGATACTACCACTGTTCCCATCACTAAACTACCCATCAAGATGTAAATTCCATGCTACAATTTACCCTTTATCACTACCAGAGCACCTTATAAGACTCTTATTTGCTCATTTTCACTAGAAAAATTGTAACTTTTTTTAGCTAAGGTTTCTACAGAGATCAAATTCTTGTGAAGATCAGGAACATACCAAGCATTAAATGTTTTGACTATCCCATCATACATCTTAATCTGCACAGAACTACCACCCTTGACATTAAGTTTCTTATCATCACCCAACTTAACACTGCCATTCCACTCCTTAAAAGAAGTAAATAGCTTTTTTTTTGAAGTTATATGATAAGATGCACTAGAGTCCAAGACCTAGGTATTGTAGAACCTAAAGTACTAATAGCCAAAACATCATTGGCTTCTTTTTCATCAAAGTTATCCTTAATCACAATTAAGCTATCTTGCACTACTGTAGCTCTACCTTTGCTAGTTGATTCTTCTTTTTGTTTCCCTTCTTTCATTATGGGTAGTATTTCCTTAGGTTCCCTTTTTCTTTGTAGTGATAACATCAAAGTTTACCAGGCCTTGATTTTGAATGTTACTTACCTTTGTTTCCACCATTCCTTTCTTTATTCCTACCTCTGCTAATAACAAGACCTACTTTTACACCACTTTCATTTGAATCAAAGAGTTTTCTCTTTAATTCTTTAAACTGTATAGCATCTTTCACATCGCTAGCAAAAATACTATCTCTACCATATAGCATAGCATCTATAAAATTATCATATAAACTCAGCAAGTAACATAAAAGAATGATAGCTTGATCTTCGTCATCTATTTTAACCCTAGCACCTTGTAGGTTTAAAATAATTCGGTTAAAATTATCAAGATAATTTTTTACCTACATATTTTATCATCCGAAAGGTGTATCAATATTGCTTCTGATATAATTTGTTGGTTAGGGATTTCTTTTGATACTTACTTTCCAACTTGTTCCATAACCCCGTAACAGTTGTTTTTGCAACCACCTTTCTCTAGAGTTCATCAGTTAAACTTAACTGAATCACACTGTGCCTCTTTGCCATAATCTCATTCTTTTCCTCTATCTTCAAATCCGTAGGTAGTTTTTCTTCTTCTTTTAACAGTGTTGCATATCTTTGTTGAACAAGAACATCATTCATCTTTACCTTCTACAGAGTGGAATCATTCGATCTATTGAATTTTTCAATTTCGAATTTGTGAGATGACATCTTGAATGGCAAAACAGAATTACACCTAAATACCCATATTCAAATAGAAACACTAGGTAACCTAGCTCTAATACCATTTGTTGTGCAAGAAACTAAATAAACTAAGAAGATTAAAGCAAGAAAAATAAAAACACACAAGATTTACATGGTTCGATCAACATGACCTACGTCCACGGGCAAGAAAAGAGATTTCTTTTTTTTTTTTGGAAAAGCGAATACATAGACAACAAAAACTTTAATGCATCATATATATAATCACCAAATCCTAACTAAACGAGGACAATCCTAATCAATAAGGATAAATTCTATTCCTTATCCTAATCTGATTAGGACTTATCTAAACACATCCTAATCAATAAGGATTAAAGTCTACTCCTTATCATAATCTGATTAGGAATTATCTAATCAAAATTCAAGGCACTCAAGAATCACCAAACCACAAAAGAGGGCGATATTACTAAAATATAATAGAGGAAACAAACAACAATGGGGAAGGGTAAAATACAAAAGACTCCTTAGCTTTTGTTATGAATATGGTTTGTTGGGGCATGTGGACGTGGAACACAATCGTGCATGCCAAGATGATAGAACAAAAGGAACAAAGCTAGCATCTTGTTTGAAACAATATGGTGATTAGCTTAGGGCTTTTCCAATTAAAAGATCCACCATTAGGAGATTGTCATGAGGCAATATTGTCATTAATATGCTATATCCTGTAAGAACCATAGCATCATAGCTGCGGGCAATCTATGATAAGGAGGTTAGGAGGAAGATGATGATAGTTATAGAAAGTGTTAAAGTTTTGGAAAATGACAATCAATGCTATTGTCAAGAAGATTCATCAGCAAATCTGCGGTAAAATTCAAGGTGAGACAAGAAGGTCAAATTCCAAAACATTATGATAATTTAGCTGATAGGATACTAGTTAGAAAGAATGACCAAGTCTCTAAGTCAAAGAAAGTATAGGGAATAAAGGAGTTAAATAGGAATATCTTGGGTAATAAATTAGGACAAACTAATAATAATAAGTAAGAAGTTCGCATAAAAAGTGACAAGGAAAATTTTGAAAGTAATACCGGTGGATGTAAAGAATGAAAAAGCCAAGCAATTAGGAAGCATTAATGATGATGAAGATTGCAAAGTAGGGAAAAGAAAAACTAGAAGCAATACTGAAGGCTCATCCCAGTTAAAATTGGAATCTTCTGAAAATAGATCAAAGCATGACCTTGGAAATGTGGGACAGTATCCAAACAGTGAAGTTCAAATATCAGCACCACCTGCAAAAATAAAAATTATTTTGGAGCTATCATAGGATTAGGAACCTAGGAACAGTTATAGCTTTATCAAAGCTCATTTAAACTCAAGCTCTCAAAACATTGTTCTTATGAGAAACCAAACATCAGACAAATGAATTTGATAAAGTATGCAGGAGTTGTAGGATGAACAATTATTTTATAGTGAGCTGTGAAGGGCAACGTAGAAGCAGAAGAGTGAGATGACCCTACAGTTAAAGAGTTTTTTGATGAACCATATTGATATAAAACTTATAGAAAGTAATCAAGCTTCACAAAGAATCACCAAGATCTATGGTGAACTAGACTCTAACAAGAGAAAATATCACGTGGGATTTGTTAAGGCGACTTTCAAGTCAATTATCACTGCCTTTGACATGCTTCAGGTATTTTAACGAGGTAATGTGTGGAGAGGAAAAAGTAGTAGTTGCATGAGAAATGATAGGCATATAGAAGCTTTTCAAAATGCATCTAATGAAAAATTAACCTGTTAGATTTGGGATATAGAGGAAGTTGGTATATATGATCTAACAGACAGAAAGCGGGAGATTTAGTGCATGAAATATTGGATAAGGTTATGGCTATAAAGAATGGAGTGGGAAATTCTTTGATTATAGTTGAGCATGCTGGGTTTGGGATATAAAGGAAGTTGGTATACATGGTCTAATAGACGGAGAGCAAAAGATCTAGTGTGTGAAAAATTGAATAGGGTCCTGGTTATAAAAGAATGATGTGAAAAATTCCCTTATCATAGTTGAGCATCTAACTTGTTCACGTTCAGATCATATACCAGTTTTACTAGACACAATAGGGATAAAACAGGTACGCTACAGAAGAAGGGGGAAGAAAAGATTTTATTTTAAGAAAATATAAACAACCAAGGTTAAATGTGAGGGAGTAATAGCAAAAGTTTGGGGTGAAGGTAGTCATTATGAGGTGCAAAACAAGCTACAAGAGATAAAAATGAGTTTGTCCAAATGGCATTCCATCAACGTAGGAAACATCTAATCTAGAATCTCAATGGAAGTTGTATAAGCTTTAAAACATTGAACCAAATGATGAGATAATTTAGCAAGAAAAAGAGGTTAAAAGGCAGTTAGACGAATTACTTGAGGAAGAAGAAATCTATTGAAGGCAAAGATCGAGGGTTTAGTGGCTAAGGGAAGGGGACGAGAACATATCTTTCTTTCATGCTCAAGCAAAAACAAGGAGGACAAATTTGATAACAGGTCTAGAGGAGTATGGTATGACTCAAAGGATGTTATGGAAAAAATAGCTATTGATTATTTTAAGACACTGCTCAAAGCCCAAACATCACATAACAATGATGAGATTCTTAACTTAGTTAAGAGACGAGTCATAAATAAGATGAATAATTTCTTATTTACGTAATTTAGATTTGAGGAGATCATGAAAGCATTCAAATAGATAAACCCTACAAGGCACCTTAACCTGATGGTATGCTTGCATTTTTTTCAGAAGTTTTGGCACATCATTGGCACTAATATTACAAATCTGTGTCTAGATGTTCTTAATGGTAGATTCGATATGCATTCCATCAATCATACTCATATTGTTCTTATTTCAAAAAATAAAAACCTGTAAAACATGACCAATTTCTATTTATTTAGCCTTTGTAATTGGATTTATAAAATTATTGCTAAGGTCTTGGTGAATAGGCTGAAATGTTTCCTCCCATCTTGTATTAGTGAGAATCAGAGTGCATTCATCCCAGGGAGATAAATTTCTAACAATATCATAATAGCCTATAAAATTGTTCATTCTTTAATATTAAAAAAACATGGAAGAAGAAGTTTCTTTGCCCTCAAGCTTGATATGAGCAAAGCGTATGATAGGGTTGAATGGATGTTTCTCAAGTTAGTCATGGGAAAAATGGATTTTGATAACAGATGGATATCACTAAGACTTTTACACCAAGTAAGGGTATTCCACAAGAAGATCCTTTATCACTTTTCTTGTTTCTAATGTGCACAGAAAGATTATCGACATTACTAACCAAATCCCCAAGGAATAGAGAACTGTCGGGAGTTTAAAAAAGCATATCAAGGCTCGAGTTGATCATCTTTGCTTCAGAGATAATAGTTTATTGTTTGCAAAAGCAAACAAACAACCGAAGAAAGTTGAAACACATACTAAAAAATATGAAAAAGATCGAGCCAAAAGATCAATTTTGATAAGTCTGTTTTTTCTTTAGCCCAAATATATTTATTGAAAAAAGAATGGAATATAGAGTATGTTTGGTATACAGGTTGCTACCAGCCCAATAGGGAAAAAAAAGCTTTCTAGGGAATAATCAACAAAGTGCAGGAATTCGAAGTTAGAATTGCAAAACCTTTTTATATGGATGCAATGAGGTTTTCATCAAAGTCATACTCCAGTTTCTACCCATGTACATGATGAATTGCTTTCTATTGCCTAAAACCTTGTGTAATGAAATTACAAGTATCATACAAGGTTATTGGTAGAAGAGTAATCAATGACATAAAGGATTACACTGCCTCCAATTAGACAATGTCTATAGAGCAAAATCTAAAAGTGGAATTGGCTTTCATAATTTGCATCCTTTTAACAAAGCTTTACTAGTAGAGCAAGGGTGAAGGTTAATACAAAACATTTCTTCCTTAAGCTACAAAATACTAAAGGCCAAATATTTTCTTAAGTATAGCTTTTTGGATCCTTTTAACAAAGCTTTACTAGTAGAGCAAGGGTGAAGGTTAATACAAAACATTTCTTTCTTAAGCTACAAAATACTAAATGCCAAATATTTTCTTAAGTATAGCTTTCTGGAATCTGATCTGGGATATCATCCTTCATATATATTGCAAAGTATTTAGAAAGCAAAGGTAGTTTTATCAGAAGGGATCAGATATAGAGTTGGTGATGGGAAAAATTAACATTTGGAATGATAAATGGCTGCTAAAAAAAGGATCACTAGAGGGGTTAGCACCAATCACACACTGTCTCTCATTTTTAATAGTGAGCAACTTAATTGATGAAGAGAATATGAAATGAAAGGAAGCATTAAGTAGGGAAGAGTCAATGTTATGTTATATAAGAGCAAACCCTTTGACAAATTAGTGTGGATGCATACAAAGGATGATATTTACTCAGTTATGAGTGGATATAGAATGTCAGCACAGATCTAAGACTTTTAAAGACTTCATAGACGAATACAGAAAATGCTGTGGAAGGTCACAGCTCTCCCTAAAATCAAATTGGTTGCTTAAAGACTATGTCATAGAATAATCCTAACAAAAGCTAATCTTGCACATAAGCTCCATGACATTAACGAAAGCTGCCCAAGATGCGATCACGAAAATGATACCGACATTCATGCTTTTAGGGACTATATGTTTTCCAAAGGCATCATTGCAGCCAGCAATTTCTCACAAGATGTAATAACCAATACAACTGAATATGGTATTGATTGGATGGATACTGCTACAAAGTTACTAAAGGAAGAGAAGTTTACTATTTTCATAGTTACACTATGGATGCTGTGGAATGTAAGGAATAAAGTGATTTTTCAATATCAAAGTTTTAATGCAAAATAGGTACTGGTGTAGACAAGAATAATCGGATAAGAGTGCAAAGAGATTCAAGATGATGATAGTAATAGTTAACCAACCCAGGTTAATATAAAACACAGTTGGCAACCTCCACCACCACAACTTTAAAAAAAATTAAACTTTAATGATGCATTAGGAAAATAGTAAATGAGGCATTAGAATGGTAATTAGATATTTTGAGGAATTCATCATGGGTACAGCAGCCATAAAGATCAGTCACTATAGTGATGCGAGTCTGTCAAAAGTGATGACAGCAGTTAGAGCTCTTGAGGTGTCACTTCAAATAGGGTTTGCAAAGATTATTTTAGAAGTGATGCTCCAATAGTCATAAAGAAACTATAGGAGGATAAAGATGACCTCTCACTCCTAGGTTCCATTATGATAGAATGAAGACAATAAGTAAAACAATTTGAGGTCTGTAAATTCACTCTTAGCTCATGCTTTGGCTAAATTTAGTATAAAACTTAGTGAAAATTCTTTTTAGATTAGAGAATACCCTGATAAAGTTCACCAAGTTGTAATAAATTGTGCTATCAGTATTTAATAAATAAATAAAATATTTGTTTCGAAAAATATTTATCCATTGAATATTTAATCCTTATAAGTTGGATTTATACGATTTAGCCTCTTACTTCTTTCTATCTTTCTTTTTCAATTATGTAATGTTAATTTTCAATTCTTACATTTTAATTTGAGATTAAAGTTAAACGTTAATTCATTCTTTCTATCTTTTTTCCTAGAGTTATTTACAAGATAATTTACATTGTTTAAAGGGCATTTAATTCATTTAATTCTTATATTTTAACTTAGAATTTTATTTTAGCAAAATTTTAACTTTAATAAAAGTTAAACATTTGACATATCTGATTCCTCCATTCTTTCTCTTTTTTTCTTTCCCAAATATTTACCCATTAATTCTCATATATTTTTAGGATATTTAATTCTATATTTTAACTTAAAATTAAATTTAAAAGTTTGGTAATTTTTTCTTATAGTCTCCATTGTTTTTCATATTTCTAAATTATTTAGCAATTAATTCTCCAATTAATTATTTTCTATTACTTTCTTTCTTGCTTTTCAATCTTGCAATGTTTTTATAAATACTTTTTTTCAAGTTATTTTGTTCCATATTGTTGAGTAGGAAACGACCTAAACACATCAATATGATAGCAAATAAATTTACTAAAAAATAAAGAGACACGTAACAAGAAATAAAATGCGAAAAGAATAGTTAAAAAAAGATAAGGATTTACATGGTTTGGCTTTTAAGCCTGTATCCACGAGCAAAGGCAGTGAAAAATTTTATTGTAATAATAAGTAAAAGATTACAAGTGTTTTGACACTCTAAAAAACACTACCTAATAGCTCACGACTCTACTCCCTAAAATACTAAAAAAATCATTACATGGGTTGCTTCTAGTCTCAATCTCCACTTGCTTTTGCTTCTTTATTCTTGCATTCATTGCTGTAAAATGCTAAGGCTTAAAGCTTATTTATACCCACCATAAGCAACTTTGCATTTATTGTAACGAACAAAATTTTTAAAGGCAATTTAATATACCTTGACATTTATTAGCTGAAATTTGCCAAACTTGGCAGGATTGATTCCTAACTTTGCTTAACTTTGAAACAAAATTTTAAGCCATAACTGATACTTAAGTAGTGGAGGAGTTGAAATTTTGAAACCATATTTTCTAACAAATCTCCACTTTGGCTTTAAAATTTTTATTTAGCCAAAAAATTATAGTAAATTTTTGGAAACTTAATCACCTCTTCCATATGCATCTTAGTTCATTCACCAATTGTGGATACCAACTAAGTCTAAGCAACGCGTGAACTTATAGGTAGGGGTAACTTTTGTTAACATGTCTACAAGATTTTCCTTAATAGCCACTTTGTTGATCATAATATCACCTTTCATAACATGATTTCGGACAAAATGGTATCTAACGTCAATGTATTTAGTCCGTTCATGAAACATTTGATTTTTGGTTAAATAAATCGCACTCTAGCTATTACAAAACATAACAATAGAATCATGTTGTAAACCCAGACTACTTACCAAACCTTTTATCCATAATGTTTCTTTCACTACTTTTACTACTACCATATATTCCACCTCAATCATAGACAAGGCTATGACAAACTGTAAAACAGCTTTCTAACTAATGGCTCCTTTAGAAAAAGTAAATGCATAACCTATTAGAGATCGTCCATAAAACCAGTGACACTGTTAAAATAGTTGCTCTAATCATAAACAAAAAATAAAACCACAGTACCTCTCAAATATTTGAGAATCCATTTCATAGCCTGCTAATGTTCCTTACCAGGACAAGCCTTATTCTACTTACTACACTAACTGTATTTAAAATGTTTAGACAAATGCAAACCATTGCATACATCATGCTTCTAGCTGCACTCGAGTATGAGATATGAGACATCTACTGCTTTTCTTCATTAGACTATGGTGACAATAGTGCTCAGAGTTTACATGAGCTGCTAAAGCAGAACTCATAGGTTTAGCCTTGTTTATGCCAAAGTATTCAAGCACCTTTCCAATATAATTTTTTATGATAACTAAAGCTTACCAGTTTTATGATCCTGGTAGTGCCCAAATCATTTATCTCAAACTCACCACTTGACTAAGATTTCAACTTATTGATTTCTGACATTCTTAGAAATGATCAACATGTAATCAACATAAAACAACAAATAAATATATGAATCATCTAAGAGTTTTTTATGATAGAAATAAGTGCATCTCATGTAAGCATTTTCAATCATAAAGCTATCAAACTGCTTGTACCATTGCCTAAATGATTGTTTCAATCCATATAAATACTTTTTAAATAAGCAAACATTATCTTACTTACTAAGCTAAGTGCTCTAGTTGACACATGTAGATTATTTCCTCGAGCTTACCATGCAAAAGTACTATTTTCACATCAAGCTACTCAAGTTCTAGGTTAAACTTGGCAATCTTTATAAGCCACCCAAAAATGGAGCTATGCTTTACCAGTAGAGAAAAACCTAATTATAACCCATCCCTTCTTTTTAACTAAAACTTTTACCAACCAATCGTGCCTTAACTTTAGTTGCCTCAACACTTAGACACCTTTTTTTTTTTTTAAGACCTATTTGCAACTAATAATCTTTTGGCTTTTTGGTGGTTCAACCAATTTACAAGTGTTGTATTTGTATATAGATTCTACCATTATTTTTTTTAACTGTTTACTTTTTTTAAATTTTTCTTCTTCTTCGTCTTAATATTACTAAAACTCACTTTTTATACTTATTTTTTTAACATATTGTTTCAAGCTTTCAAGCTCATGACTTTTACTATTTTACCACTAATAAATGAAAAAGGGTTCTAATCTTGTAAAAAAAAAGTCAACAACAAGACTTGAAATTAATTTTTAATTTAAACAAAAGTAAATATGTCATTTGATTGTTACTTTACTGCTTGGTTTTTGTTTCCAAAAGCAAAATTAAAAGAAGTTAAAAAAATATTTTTAAAAATATGCGTGTGTGCATACACACACACATATATATATATTAAAGATGTAACTTTCAAAACTTAATTTTTAATCAATTATAATTTTCCTTTTTACAAATTCCTTTTGATTTATATTAAACTTCTTAGGCGACAAACAAAAAAATAGCATAAGCAAGTAGCAAAATAAATAATATACGCAATAATTAATGAAAATTTTACCGTAAGTTAACCTCCTATAACAAGTCCTTGCCTTGTTAGTGTAATGAAAGAAACATATTCATAGCTTTAAATCTAAAGAATTGATATACTCATCTAATACAATTAAGCATTTCCATATATCAATTGCAATAACTTACTTTTTTTTTTTTAACAAATAATATGTTCATATACTTGTTATTTTGTTTAGAAATGATATATTGTCTAGATATGAAAGTTTTAATTTAGCTACTTACTTTTTTAATAAAAAATTCCAAAAAAATATCTGCAAGTTAATGCTCTAATTATATGAATTGTTGAAATACTATATAATCATAACCTATTAATTGTTTCAGGCCTTCCTTTTAACATATAATTTTAGAATTTATATTATAATGCTCTCATTCTAATTATTTGTTCAAATAATTCTTTCAGACAAGGAAAATTATATTTGTATAAGATGATGAATACTTTTTTTTCTTATTTAAAAAAACCAAAAAACAAAATCTTACAACTTATAAAAGAAATTCCTAACACAACTATAATTCGACAATATTTTCTACAATATTAACTAAAATTAATAATCGTCTCCGAATCAGTTAACATATTTATTATATGCTAATAAATTTCATATTATTTAAAACAAAAATTTTGTCAAAAAGTAACAAGATACTTACATATTTGATAAGTCTCTATGTATCTAAGTTCTATCTAATGTTAGAATAGTTTAACCAAGAATAAAAAATCTGAAACTCAAAAAATAGAGCAACAAAAAAGAATCATAAATGTAATTTTTAGGTTTGAGATAGTTTTTAATTTTAATTATAAAATATACACTTTTACAATTTAGTTTATGCAGAAGATAAAAAAAGAAATAATTTGCCAAAAATAAAACTGGTTAAGAAATTTCATAATTCAGGCACACTTTATATATATATATATGTGTGTTGAATTTAAGCATCAATTATAAAGAATAATTAAATTAATAAGACTTAATTGATAAATTCTTAAGCCACTAATTAAAAGGGAGCATATTTGTTAATACTTTAATAGATAATTTCATATAATTATTAGTTAAATACTATTATTTATTGAAAAAAAAGTTTTGCATTTTTAAATCTTTCTTTATTTTCAACTACCTTTCATTTTTTTAAGGTAAAATAACTACATACATTAACTAATATTAGAGCTATTTTATTAATCTCCGATAAATAAATTTTTCCGATGTGATTAATTACAAATTAAAGAAAAAAATTATGAATTTAGAGAATAGCTGTAAATATGGTGATGTTGATGTTAATATACTAAGAAAAAAATCCAAAAGGTAAAATCTTTATTATTTAAAAAAAAAGTTAAGTTAGTAAAATGTTAAAATTAACTTTAAAACATTTTTATATCAATTCATGTTTTAACCACAACAATTAAAATAACATAAAAATATAAAACAACTATTTTTATACCCATATTTATGTGAATATCTAAAGATCTAAATAGCTAATGATTTAAAAGTTAAATTCTATAAAGATAAATTTTTTATAAACGTATACTATGTAATTTGAAACATTAGTACTAATAAGGAATTATAGTGAAAAAAAGAAAAATAATTGGCTCTGTAAAAACTACTAAATATTAGTGTTAAACATTGTATTTTTTTTAAATAAATATAATTTGTGAGAAAAGGGTATTTACAAGAATAAATATAATTTGTTAATAATTTTTAAATTAACAAGTATTCAAATATTTTAATTTAATATTATAAAAAAACACAAAAAACACTTATAAAATTTTAATTATATATGAATTTACAGTTTTTTCTATTTATATTAAAAAATTCAGCATTTATGATAAAAAAGTATAAAAATTTGTTTTTAAAGATTATGCTGTTGGAGTAAGCATGTGCTACTTTGTGCATTATCCGTGCGTTATTCGTGTGTTAACATAAGTCTATTGAATAAATAAGATATTATTATAGTTAAAGAAATTGAAATAAAAAAAGTCTCGACTATGATAGTTAAAACTAAAATCAAAATAAAATTAAAAACAAAATTATATAGAAAAAAATAGGATATGTTCATTTTATTAGTCGATTAAATTAATACTTTTGATAAAAGTAATTGGGTTATGTTGGCTCTAATAACAAATATTGGCAAAAAATTTTACGAGTTGCGTAATAATTAAATTAAAGTAAATGAATTTAATTAATCTAAAAATATAATTTTCATTAAAAATTAAGTTTTAGTCCAAAATTTAAATTTTCTCATTATTAGCTTAGCTCAATTCTAATAACTATTGAGTTTGTGTTGTAATATGATTTTGTAACACATTTTAATTTGTATAATTAAATACCCAAACCATAGAAAATTACCTCATATAACTTGATTGAGTGGTGCAAGACAAAAACAAATCACAACTCTCTCAATTTATTAGAAACCAAAAATTGAAAAATAGAATTGAAAATTTTAATTGAAATTTTCCATGTAAAACTTTTCCAATTTCTATAATATGGTTGTATAGAGTTGCGATCATAAGGTGATAGGTATTTCTAAAATTGCAAATAAAATTTTATACACATTACTGATGTTGAAATAAATAATAGAGTCATTTAATTAGTCAATTTAATTATCTATTAATTTAAATATTATTTACCAAATCAAACTAATTGATAATCAATTTTTTTTCAAATTATTTAATTTATAATTGAACCAAAATTTTTTAATTAATTGATTAATATAATCAAATTTTATTTTAATTAATTAATATATTAAAACTAAATAATAAACACTTTTGCATATAAGAATTGGCTACATTGGTGTATGGGAAATTTTGGGACATACTAGTTTTAGTTATTTACTTTCTTTAGGTTTTAGAATGAAATGGAGAATATTATAAGTATTCCTTTTAAAGCCTATTAATATTTAGTTTATTTTATTTTTTTTATTATGTATAGCTACCTAACAAAGAAGTAGCATTACTCTTTTAATTCTACTTCAATAATTTGATTTTATAGGGTTTATATTATAGGCTAAGAGGCAATCTCAAAATTGTAAGTAAAAATTCATATAGCATTTATTTTTGTTGAAGGAAATCGCATATAAAAATTGACAACATTGGTGGATGGAAAAATTCGAGACCTATCAGTTTTAATTTTTAATTTCTTTAGGGTCTGTGATAATGGAAGAGGCTATTACTATGATTATATAAATGAGATTCCTTTTAAAAGCTTATTAGAGTTTAGTTTATTAGATTTCTTTAGGCCACATTTCATATAGACACGATATTCATTTTACTCTATAAAATTTTTTAATAATTTAACTTAATTCTATCCCGAGTTTTATTAGTACATGTATAATTATATCTCTTAATTAATTGGATTAGATGTCTTTTAGATTTAAAATACTATTTTAAAATATTAAAAATTTATTTTTATATTAATATTTATACTTTTATAATTAAATTTAAATAAAAATATTTTTATTAATTAAACAGTGATTGGAATTAAACTGAGTTGAATAAAAAATTTATACTCCAATTTGACTCATTTTGAGGCAAGCCATTTATTCAGGTGAGCTATCCTACCCTTAAATAAATTTAGTCATAATTATGCTCATTAATTGTTTGCTATTTTCTCTAATTTTTAAAAGTTTTGTGATTTGATTTAAAAATACGATTATGATTCTTGCTTTAAAAACAAGTCAAACTAGTTGAACTCTATACAAGAAACTAAAATAATCGAATCAAAATTAAATGATTTGGTCAATTATATCAATTTGAGTTTTGTTTTAGATCTATGAAAGTTGATTAATGAAATTAGGAAGATGGGTATGGGTTGGATAGGATAATTGACTTGGGTATGATTAATATAAATAAACGTATGCAACATTTTTACTTTTTAATTAGATGTTATTTGTTCAATTGATTTTATTTAAAAAATAAAAATTGTAAGCCACTTGAATGCACTTATTTAAATGAATTTATGTAATCAAATTTTATTGAAATTGATTACATTGAATCAAATGAATCATTTAGCTGTTTTGGTTGGTTGAACTACGTAACATTAGTTTAGATCGGTTTAGTCGGGTGAATCGACTAGTGTTCCCCTACAAATGGAGTTTGGCTAAAATCTAGGCAGGAAAAGTTGAATTATTATTATTATTATTTTTGCTATGAAATGGGTAGGTAAGGTTGCATCATCATCATCATCATCATTATTATTATCATTATTTATCATAATCACTCATCTAATTGCAAAAAAAAAAAAAATTAATTATGTTGTTTAAAAAATAATAAGTTAAAAAAATAAAAAGATAGTTTGTTTTAAGTGAATTGTTATTTTTTAAATTAAAAAATATGTTTAAAAGTAATTCTTTTAATAATTTAAAATTAAAAAACCTAAACATCCTTAATTTTTATTATATATATAAAATTTTAATTTAATTCTTTTATCATTTCTTGACTGAATCGATGTCACTTGACTTAATAATAAGAAAAACTTGTATGTTCATCAGCAGGGTGAGAAAAATTTTACGAAAAATATGTCCTTTGGAAATAGTGGAATTTAGAAAATAAAGACCACTATTTTGTAACCCCAAAAAAAGAATAAATTTTAGTAGGATTGATGTAAAATATAATTCATGCAAATCTATCACATTATTTTTTATTTACCTACTCATATAATATCTAAGATTTGTGTCGAAGAAGTAAAAGTATGCATGAAAATAATCCACTGTATTGTTTAATTTACTGAAGTTATAATTTAAGAGCCAACTCTATATTTCTCAAAAAAGAAAAAAAATAAACTCTTTTATTCATATATTTACCAAAAAACTTGATTATAGATTGGAGAAGAGACTCCATTAATTATCATTTAATATAATATGATGATCAAAATTAAAGGGATACCATTGTATTATTTTCACTTATTTGTACAACATTTTTTAAATTATTTAATTTTATCTCATCAAGGAATATTAAAAGTATGTTTAAAGGATTTTTATATAGAAAAAAGTTAGATCAAATACTTTTTAATAATAATATTTAATAAGAATGTTATTTGTCAACACCATGCCTCCTGTGAAAGAAGCGCGCTTGACTTAAAAGTATTTCTCGATGGGGAGAAGTCCTCTCGACCTAGACTCTTTCTTTCTTTCTCGATGTGATGGTAGCAAGAAAGTATGAATTCTCAGCTCCTAACCTTGAAAGGAGACCGTCGGATGAATCGCTCGTCTAACTAGTCTTGCAGGACCACCATGAAGTGGCCAACAATTGGAGTCACCACCAATTATTCGGTCTAGGCATGATCAGATGCCCATTGAAATCAATATTTTGAGTTATGAAACTCAAGACATTGGTTTCATGGACTACGTGGTCGAAAGATTCGACAGTTGGGTTCGGGAGTTGGTTACGCACAAGAAGGTACAAACCTCTTCACAACACCCGAAATTGGTACCTTTGTAGCCACATCCAAACTTGGTTATGGTTTCCTCGGTTTTGACTTGGCATTATTTAGTATAATCCCCTTTTTAATGCATGAATTTTGTCTAAAAAAATAAACTCATGTTTTAAAGAAAATTTGAATCTCATGTGCACCTCAGAGTGGTGAAGACCATAGAGATTATGATTAAAAATGACCTTATTTTTTTTTTACATCGAATATTAGGTCAAGCACTCAAGAGATATCAACATGAAACATTGCCTTTGTGTTTTTTTTTAAATGGTTTTGAAAATATGAATGCAAGATGAACAAAACAAGGGAAAACCTGTTAGTAAGATAAAAAAATAATATCACATAAAAATAAATCACACAAAAGAGGGAAAAGAGGAAGGGATGATAAGAATGTATCTCGTTATTGTCATTGATTATATTGAAATAACTTAATCAACAATTTTAGAGATGCATTGAGATCCATAGACTAATCGAAGCGTAAAAACCAGCTTTGAACATTGAAAATTTTGAAGGAAATCTTAGGAGAGAAAAATTAATTTTTTGACGATTTTAAGAAAAATGAGATTCACAAATTTAAATTGACAAATTTTGACTTTTTTTGATAATTTTTGAAAAAGAACGGGGTTGGAATATCCCCTCGAAAGATAGGTTGGAGTATCCCCAATAAATGATGACTTTGGTAAGTTTTGAAATTTGAGTAAGGTTTTCAAAAGTGGGCTTGGAGTATCCCCTTAGAGGATGGGGTTGGAGTATCCCCATAAATGACAACTTTGGTAAGTTTCAAAATTTGAATGAGGTTTGCAAAGTGGGGTTGGAGTATCCCCTTAGAGGACGAGGTTGGAGTATCCCCTCGGAGGATGGGGTTGGAGTATTCCCTCAAAAGATGAGGTTAGAGCATCCCCAATGGAAACTTCAATGATTTTAGAACGAGCTAAAAGGATTCATCTTGAGAAAGGTTCGGTGATTTCTTAACAAAATGACAATTTTTTGACAAATTCTTGACAAAATAGGTGATTTTTAATTAAAAAGAACCGATAAAAATAAGGATGATAAAGCTTAAAAATTGTTCATGCCTTGACCTAAGCCTGCAAGAGAAATGCATGTTCCTTTCGACTAGATGAATTGATCGCAATCAAATGGAGGTATTTGAATGCCTCAGAGTGAGAGTTCAGAGGACAGCATCACGCTATCCTCATTCCCAATTTTATTTTGGACAAATTCGAAAGTTCCTGGGGTCGTGTAAGGTACCATTGGAAAGTTAACTCGATAAGAATCAATATAAAATTATTCCAAAATCCCAAAAAATTGCCTCCTAGGTGGAAATATTTTTCAAAGTAGGGACTAGTTCGACGCTGGCAGCATATGCAGGGGAAATGGGGTAGCTGAATTTGAAAAATCATTTTGGACTTATACGAAATCATTAAATTACAAAAGATACCTCTTTGAAAAGGGAATTTCACAAACTTTTTATGAAAAATATTTGAAAAATCCAAAAAAAAATCATCTGGTGGGCTAAAATAGCCTAAACAGAATGTGAATCGTTGATTCCAAGGGTTTCGAACAGCAAAACTTCAAAAAATCTTAACTCCTTCATCTGGAATGATCCGAGGGAAAACAAGACACCATTGGAAAGGTGATTCAATGCCCTTATAGGAAAAATTTTAGAAAATTCATGAAAAAAATTATTTATGGTTCGAAAATAATTTTTCAAGTCATGAATAAGTGCTGCCAGCATAAGACAAGGAATTTTTTATTTTCTCAGACTTTTTCAGACTAAATTCAAGCCATGGACATCTAGATGTCCATGGCAGAACGCAATGAGTGACATAGGCTTCACGAGCTCATTTACACAATTCCATAATAGTTTGGGATAATGAAACAGTCTATTGATCATATGACAAACACAAGGACTCTGGGCAAAGATCAAGGCATAAACAAGTACACGTTAAAAAAGAGACATTTTATTTAAAAAAATAAAATATCTAGCCTCTCTTAACCTTGAACCCCAACATAAATAGCTTAATATTACCCCAAGATTAAAGTGTCAACTTGTGAAAAGTAGTAGACCAAGATTAATCCCATTATTTATGTTAATCTTAATCTAACTTGGAGTGTGTTTTCAAAAATATGTACATAGATATATATATATATATATATATTAGCACATCAAACAAACATGATAAAAAAATCAAATGCAAATATCATCAAGAGGCATTTAAATAAGCATTTCATAATGATAAAATACGGCCTCAAGCATAAAAATCTCACCCCAGGTCCCAGTAACAGTTTAATATATTTTTTGACATTTTGTGTTTAAAGGTAGGGTGAGGCTAAGTGGTTGGTTTTCTCTTCTTCCATATTCAATTTGGTTTTTTTTCTTTCTTTTTTCCTTCTTCTTCTTTTTTTCTTTCTTTTTTCTCTCTTATTCTTCTTCACCCTAAAACTAGGCTACAGAAAAAAAACTAGAAACATGAAAACCTAGAAACCGATGATCAACCATCGCATCAGCCGATGGCCACCGTCATCGACCAACGCTTGTCGATGGTAATTTGCCCTTAAACTACACCTTTAGACTATTTTCGACCTTCTTTTTCCAAATCCGGAGTTGGATTTTCTAAATCTTTTTAGATTTTTCTAAATCTACAAGAGAAGTTGAAATTTTTTACCTTAAATCCGGCCACCATCCATCGTTGGATTGTTCCTAAACCCTAGTATGTTCTTCCCTTCCATATGAACTTTTTTTTTCACCATTGTGATTCTCAAAATAAGTATCGAAACCTATTTAACTAGAAAACCCCACTTTGAATTTTTTATTTTTTTGAAAGCTAGTGTTTTTCTTCTTTAAAATTCTTAAAGAATTTTTTTTCAAAAGCTCTCCCCCCAATTTTTTCATCTCTCAGTGATTATATAACCCAAGAAAAGCTGAAATGATTGGTGGTTTGGGAACTACATCCATGGCAGAAGCTGCGATGGCTGGTTCTATTTCCTTTCTCTTTTTATTTTGTCTTTTTCTTCTTTTTTCTTTCTTTTTGTTTTTGTGATTTCATGACATAAAGTCATGTTTGGCGTATGGGTCAAAATGACCTATTTTACAAGGTGGCTTAGGTTTGAAATTCAAGCCACTCTTTTATTCTTTCTTTTTTTTTCTTTCCTTTTTGATTGGTTTTTGTGATTTCATGACTAAAATATATGCTTGCTATGTTGGTCATAGGCAACCTATTCACAAGCATTTTTATTTATATATTTTTTTTGTATTTTTCCAAATAAGCCTAAATTGAAATGAATTGAGCCCAATTAATTTGGATCCAACAAACCTAAATTAAAAATGGCTTGATTAATTGAATTGTTTCAAATAACGAGTGTCCTAAAAATTGCCCGGATAAAATTTGATGTCGACATTATTAACAAGTTCTGTTTAGGTACTTTATAAGGCTTTTTTTAATATACTATTTATAATGATAACATTGTTTAAATATAATAGTTGGTAATTTTATTTCTAATTTTCATTGTATTGACTACAGATATTATTATATAAAGTAATTTTAAAAGGTGATTTTAAGAAAGTAAATAGTAAAATTCTTCTAACAAATGTATATAGGAATTTGTAAAACATATACAAAAAGCTCTAACAATTACTCCACACTAATATACATCCATTTCAATCAAATTAAACCAAATCACATAATCACACTATTAAAAAAAAGTCCACTATTTAAGATCTAAGCCATTAATTAGTTTATTAAAATAAATATTTGCCATTTAAGAACTAAATGTGTTGTGTAAT
>JBBYHM010243759.1:67630-102594 GCA_038381775.1 Adansonia rubrostipa | reverse complement strand
CCCCCCCCCCCCCCCCCCCCCCCCCCCCCCCCCCCCCCCCCCCCCCCCCCCCCCCCCCCCCCCCCCCACCCCCTCCCTTCTTTGATGGCAACTTTTCTTTATAAAACAAAGGGTGGTAGTAAATGTGGTTGAATTCATGGTCCCTCTGTTGCTTTTTCTTTCTGGCCTTTCAGCTTTTTTATTCATTTTGTTTTCTCTGAAAAGTTCATTCCTGGATTTCAGAATCATTGTCCATTTGTTAATTGATGGATTTAAGAAAAGCTTGCCAGACCAACGCCTTAATTCAGAGACAGATAGATTGGGAAGACGTAATATCATATACATCTAATAATTTATATACGCAAGTTATATTTTATTTTTTTTTATTTTGTATCTTTTGAATATATAAATATAATATAAATTAAAAAAATGTATTAAAATTTTAAACATAAATATAATAAATGTATTAAATATATCATATTTATTATGTTAATCATATTTAAATGGATATTGTTAAAGAAAATCTCTTAATAGCGTTAGATTAAGGGAATAGTGATCACCTCGTTGCAATCTTGTTTAAAGTGATAAATAAATTTATATCATTATATAATAAATAAGTACATAATAAAAAATTATAATTAAACATATGTCAGCAATATTTTGAGTGCATAAATTTTTTAAAACTTTAAAATATTAAATAAAATTAAATTATTATGAAATTATATAAAAGATGATAAAAATTAAATTTATTTGTTATAATTTAATTTGTATAAATTTATTATTATTAATTATAAACTAATTTTAATTTAAGTTCATTAATAGTAATCTTCTTTCCTACTATACTTAACGATAACGGATCAGATAGCTGCAATTTTCGAAATATCCAAACCAAATACGCTTAATTTATTTGATATTCGAATCCATTTATTATCTGTTTATCTAAATCTACTTCCAATTTAGATAGCAATAAGTGTTGGATCTCTAGATCTACTAAATATCTAAATTTATTAAATTATTTTCTTAAAAATAAAATATAAAATTAAATAAGAATTATATTTCATCTCACTATCATTGTTGCTTGTGTATCCAAATACATATCTTGCATTTAATTTTAATCTCACTACTAAAAATATCCAATCTTACTATCATTATTAGAGGTGTAAATGATTTGAGCCAAGCTGAGCACTTGAAGCTAAGGTTTGGCTTACAAAAAAAAAAAAAAAAGACTACTTAAGCTGGGCTTATTTATTTAAACAAGACTAATTTAAAGCTTGAGCTTAGCTTGTTTAAAAATATGAAATTTGAGCTCAGTTTGTTTAGCTCATTTATAGCTTGATTATTTTCTTTCCCTTTATCAAATCTCTCTTTGAACTATTTTTTTTTTTAAGTTTATCGATTTAGTATTTAGTAGACATCTTTTATGCTAGAATATAAAATTGGAATTAAGTAGTAAGTAGTATTAAATAAAACTCAATTTTCTAGATAGAATTACAATTTACTAATTAATAGTAATAGACAAGTTATTGTTACTTATACCTAAAATAATAAATAATAAATATAAATTATAAATATATATGCATAAGTTATATATGAGCTTTTAATATCAAGTGTATAAAGCTTGAGCTAGGCTCATTTATATGATAAAGCCCAAATACAAGCTTGAGCTTTTTTCTTAAGTTAATGAGTTTGATTGAGTATTTAATGAGATGAGCTCGAATATTTCACGAATAATGAAACTCATTTACACCTTTAGCCATTATTGTTTTCAATTACACCAAATTAAATTTTATCATCCATCCAAATGAACTTTAAATAAAGGCACCATATGCATATGCTTGCAGAACTTACGAAACTAGCAAGTGGAAAGAGGTTTTCAAGAACATAAAGTACTGAAATTTAAATGTATATGACCATTTTAATTTCATTAGCATAATTCAATAATACTTTTTATGATGGAATGGATTAACTAGTACACCAATATATTTGTAGATATATACATTTTAGTTCCTTTTAAATTCCTTAGTTTTTAAATAAGTGGATCACCTTTGTCACCATCTCATCTATCTTCAGATTCATCATGAACCTTTAGCAATAGTTAATAGTGTTAGTGTGTGCCCTTGAACTAATCGGATTGGGACATGAGATACACAGTTAATTAACTGCATACTTATTACTAATCAAGTAAAACATGGTTTTTCTTCATGTTAGGGGCATGATTAACTATCATGAAACCACTAATTGGATAATGCCCATGGAACTTAAAAGACCTTGCAAAGGAATTGCAAAGTGTTGCAATTATGAGATTTTTATACATAAAAGCGTAGTTTCTTAAAACATTTTTGGTCATTGTATTGTCAAGATGGGGTATTGGCAATGCTCAAAGACTAACTCATGTTGTGTCTTTTTAGTAAAAGTAAGAAACCAATCTCATAAGTTGAAGTATGCGAGATACTTGGGTAGCATGGAGGTGCATGTTTTGTGGAAAAAAGTTCACTGAACTGGGCCCATACGAGGAGTTCATTTGGTATTAGCCATTTAAGTGTCTATGGAATATGTTCTTATGTGCTAGTCATGTATAATAGTTGTTAGACTAGTGATACCACGTCATCTTGTATGTGGAGTGTCATACTTTGATTTATCTAAAATGGGTTCACAAAGATTGATGCCTAAGGTAGGGTACTTTGGGTATGACATGAAGCATACAAAGATGGATGAGTGATCCAAAGATGATTCATCACTTCTGGTGACATTGAAGACATATCTCGAATGATCCTAACCATGGTTAACTTGGATTAAAGTCTCTAGCTAGATTATAATGAATTTTAAGGAATCATTTCCTTATATTCATGATCTTTAACTATAAATTGTAAGATCTAACATGGATTAAAGCATGAGTGACTTTGCACCATGCTCATGCTTATGCTCATTCTGGGATATATGGTGAAAAGATCATACTACGCTGATAGGTTGACTACTGAAAGGTTTCAATGAGGTCATATTGACTCTTCAATATTTGGGTGGTCATGATAGGTTACTAGATCCTGCCCTTGATCTATGGATATAATTAATAAAGTGAATTATGTTCATTGTTAACATATTAGGAAGCAAATGGGTCACACAAAATAAGATAGATTTGTTGGATTAAAATCGAGATTTAATTAAATAAAAAGTAATTAATTGGAAGATTTAATTTAATAGTTCATTTGAGATTTATTTTAACAAAATTAGATTTATGAAATCTAAATTTTGTTAAAATAAATCTCAAATGAACTATTAAATTAAATCTAAATTTTGTTAAAATAAATCTCAAATGAACTATTAAATTAAATCTTCCAATTAATTATCGTGGACAAGATTTTCTTATCTAGATAACGTCCAAGTTGGGACATACCATGTTAAGGCAGATAAAACTTGTCCTAATTGAAATAGGAATTCACCTAGTATAGGAATTTGATTATGAATCAACATTTTCTTTATTTTTCTATCTCACTTCTTGGTCAATTATCCCTTGGAATATTCTTGTAATATTAATTATTTGATAATAAATACTAAACCAGATTGAAATTAAGTTAAAATAGTTTTAACTAAATAAAGGATTTTATGGAGATAAAATTCATAGGGATAATTATATTAGCAAATAAAGGTTTCAATTTATTTATCTAATTTTATAATTATTAGATAATTATATTTATCTAATAAATATTATTTATTAAGATAAATAAGGAGTTTAAATTATAGAATGAAACCCATGGAAACTTTACTTGGCCCATTTATCCATATTGCACTAAAGCCTGAAATTTTGGATCATTTGGATTAAGCTTTAACCGATTTATCCTAACCTAATTTGGTGTATAATTTGGCCATAACAAGAGAGAAGGGATTGATCAATTAAATTACCTAAGATAAGGTAAGTGATTCAGTTGATTTTGGAGTTTTATTTAGATCGGCACATTTCCATGCTCAGTCTAATGAGGAGTTAAATTACGCTAGTATATAAGGATATGGTGGGTTAGATAAAATAAAAAGAATGATATAACCTAATTTTGAGATGAATAGATTATAGAATCTAGTGAGAAGGGATTTTACTCTTTGGTTAAGGCTTAATAAGCTTTCTGCCTAACATTGGAGAACCATTAGCCTCAGAAAGGTTTTCAATAACCATCTATGTGATAACCGTTAGAGGTAGGATATATGTGCTACTTATGATCTCAAAGATACTATTAGGAAGCCATTCCTGCCACCCTTTAAGCTTTTTCTAGATTGGTCTTTACTTTAGGTTATGACATCTGAAAATAAGGTAATCTCTAGATATATAGGTGTTTAAATTCTATTAAAAAATTTTAAAGTTTACTACACGTAAAACCTTCCCCAAAGATCCTAGGAAAGTTCAGCTATTTGTTTGTTTACATTTTTCATTACTTTTTTCTCTTTATTTTATTGATTTTTGAAATCCAATACATGTATGAACCGGACTTTATTGGGATTCACATCCCTTGCAAATGGTATCAGAGCTTATAGGTTGCAGATTACGTGTGATAAGTATAGGTTGACATCTTAATGTCACATGCATTGATCTATAAGTTTCAGGCCATAAACCTTTAAAAGTTAATTTTTTATAAATTTTCTTAATCTAGATAGCTTGCTAAAGATGTGTATTAATTAAGATTAAATGTTTAATAATTGATAATATAAGCAGAGAAACTAACTGAATAGACAATGAAATCCCTATTTCTTTTTATTTACTGGAGAAATTTATACCCTTTTTATCGAGGTAGATGCTACAAGAAAATAATTGACATTAATTTATAATCCCTATAATCAAGAGATAAATCCCTAATTTCTTTAACATTAGCTATGCAATGGGAATTTAAGACCTAACGACATAGTTTTAGTAGTCATAAATCAATTTTAAGGGTCGAATACCTTTTTTAACACTCCCCTTCAAGCTGGCATGAAGAGATCTTCCCTTGCTAGCTTGTTCAGCAAATTGTCAAACTATTTTTTTGTAAAGGCCCTTGGTCAAGATATCTACCACTTGATTAGTGGTTGATATATAGGGCATACAAATCATCCCACTATCAAGCTTCTCCTTGATAAAGTGTTTATACACCTTTACATGTTTAGATCTATCATGTAGAATCAGTTGTGAGCTATTAAGGTGGTTGCCTTATTGTAATAATAAACCTTGATAGGTGGTGGTGTACAAACCCTCAATTCTTCTAGTAACCTTCTTACCCACAATACCTCATAGATACCATTAGAAACTAATCTGAATTCAACTTCTGCACTACGTTTTGCCATTACATTCTATTTTTTACTTTTCCATGTGACAAGATTTCTTCCAACAAATGTGAAATAATTAGAAGTAAATCTTCGGTCATTTATACATCTTACTCAATCTACATCTACGTATGCTTCTATTTGCAAGTTTCCCCTCTTTTTAAATAGTAAAACCTTAGCAGATGTGCCTTTTAGATATCTAAAGATTCTAAAAAATGCCTTAAAGTGTAATAAATAAGGGGTCTGCATGCATTAACTTATCATACTCACTGTGAGGGCTATGACTGGTCAAGTTTGTGATAAATAGATTAGCCTTCTTACTAGTCATTGACACTATTCTCAATTAATTGTATCTTTGCGTGTAATCAGTGTCAACTTCACATTTGGCTCGATTGGGGTGTCATTTGCTTTGTATTCGAGCATGCTTGTCTCTTATAACACATTTTTTTGTTAATTTAAAAATTTCCTTCTTTGGTTCTTGCAAACTTCATTCTAAGAAAATATTTTAGTGATCCCAAATCCTTGATCTCAAACTTCTTTGCATGTTTTCTTTTCAAGTTAGCAATCGTATGATAATCATTCCCTATAATGATAATATCATCCACATAAACAACTAAGATAGTGACTTTACCAATTACGAAATGCTTGTAGAACATTGTGTGATTTGCTTGGCTTTGACAAAAGCCATGAGTCTTGACAACTTTCCCAAACTATTCGAACCAAGTTCTTGGTGACTTCTTAAAACCATATAAGGATTTTGAAACCATATAAGGATTTATTTAGGTTGCACACCTTGTTAGCTCTAAGTTGTCTATTAAATCTAGAAGGTAGATTTATGAATACTTCCTCCTTTAAGTCTCTATTTAAGAAGGTATTTTTTTACATCGAACTAGTGTAATCGCTAATTGAGTTTACAACCAAGGAAAGAATAATCTTGATAGAGTTTATCTTTGCAAGCAAAGCAAATGTTTCTTGGTAGTCTATTCCATAAGTTTGAGTAAAGCTTTTTTTATTTCCATAAGTCTCGCTTTGTACCTTTCCATGATACCATTAGCTTTGCACTTTATAGTAAACACCCATTTGTGGCTAACGGTTTTTATTCTTCTGAAATATCAACGTATCCTAAGTGCCACTTTTTTTTAAGAGCATTCATCTCCTTATTTGCTGCTAATTTGCAATTTAAATCAGCCAAAGCTTCCTGAATAGTTCTTGGGACAAACAGGTTAGAAATTTTAGATGTGAAAGCACTATGAGTATTGGCCAACCTATGGTGTGACATATATTTAGCAATGAAATGTTGTCTATAAGAACAAATACATTTTTATTGGCTATAAAAATATCTAAATCTAAAAATCAACATTAAGATATTATGGTCAATAAGATGAGGTAGGAGTAAGAGAAGAATTACTCTAAATATTGGGAGATAGACCATAAGTTGAGAACTTTGATTAGTCTTATGCTAAAGGAATAAACGAAGCTTTAGTATCCTTTTTTGATCCCTTTTTAGTGTAAACTTGAAGCTCAAATTTAGGATTTTGTATTCATTTTTTAGTAATTCTCCCTTGCTTTTGATGGCATAATGCTCAGCATTTGTAAATTAGAGTTCTCTAATTTTCCATTATCTTGAACAATTTTTTCCTCAGATTGCTTTTCAACATAAATTGTTGGAACTAACTCACTTGAAACATTTTTGGTATAGGTTCCAAAGTATTCTAAATATCGTCTTCACCTTTATGACCTTTCATAAACTCCCCATAAAGATGATTTTTGTCAAAGACTGGTTGATTTTCAAGAAATGAAACATCCATATTTATGTGAATGTTTTTAGTGAAAGGATTGAAATACTTATATTTAGGCATAGCCAATAAAGACACATTTTCATGCTTTTGGATCTAGTTTGGTTATGTAAATGATACATGCGCATCCAAAGACTTTTATAGGTAAATCAAAATGTAGGTGTGCAGTAGGAAATCCTTTTTTTTGAAACAATTTAAAGGTGTATCATATTTTAAAACATGAATTGGCATTTGATTAATTAAATAGCATGAAATTAAAATAGAACATTTATAGAAATCATGATAGTAAATGCTACTTCTAGCAAATGCTTGTTTCTTCTTTCTAAAATTCCATTTTGTTGAGGTGTCTCTATATAAATGTGTTGCGACATGCCCTTACCTGGCATAACACCACCTAAATTGCTTTGATGGTGATATGCTTGACTTAAAAGGAATGTCAAGAATTGCCTTTGGGTTATCCCTTGGTCAAGATTTGAATTAGGTCTGATGAGATGATAGCAAGGGGAAGGATGTCGAACGAATCGCTTATCCAACCAATCTTGGATAGCCACCACAAAGTGGTTGAAGACTCAGGGTCACTAATGATAAGCATGATCGGATGCCTATTGAAAATGATATTCTAAGTCACAGAACTTAAAACATCAATCTCAAGGTCTATGAAGTCCAAAAATTCGTCAGTTGGGTTCTCGAGTTAGTTACGGATGGGGAAGGATTAGTACCTCTATGACACCCGAAATCGATAACCGTTAGCCATGTTTTATGTTGGTTTTGGTTCCTTCAATTTTGACTTATCATTATTTTGATATAATCCCCTTTTAATACATGAATTTTATGTGAAAATTGCAAACCCTAATTTTAAAGAAAAATTTAATCACGATGCACCTCAGAGACGTAGGGAACATAAGGATTTTTTATTAAAAAGATCTTTAGATTTAATTTTAAAAATCAAATATTTCATGTCTAGCACTAGAGAGATACCGACATGGAACATTGCCTTATAACTTTAAAAAAATGATTTGAAATTATGAATGCATAATGGACATCATAAAGGGAAACTTGTTAGTAAGGAAAAAAATGAATATAATAACATTGCATCAAAATAAACAAACAAAAGCATAAAAAAAGGAGAGACATTTTGCATGTATCTTGTAATTGTCTTCGATTATTAAGGAATAACCTGAATGATAATTTTGAGATGCATTTGGACTCGGTGGTCATTTGAGGTATAGTGAAATAAGTTTTCAAAAAGGCTCGAGAAAGTTTAGGAGAGAGAAAATTTGGATTTTTTACAGTTTAGAAAGCAAGATTGGAGTATCCTTTCAGAAAATTAGGGTTGGAGTATCCTTAAAGATGAGAAACTTAGTGATAGAGTTTGGAAAAAATAGGTTTGAAGTATCCCTTTGGAGAATGAGGTTGGAGTATCTCTAAAGATAAAAATTTAGGAATTTTTTTAAATAGAAAAAATTTAATTTTTTAATGAAAATAAAAAATTAAAACAAGTAATTTGAATAAAAGATAAAATTAATTTTTTTTGTTTGGCCTTGATCCAAGCCTTGTGGGATCCATTTCGACACTTGACTTCATAAGAAATTAATCTGATGTATTTCAAGGCCTTCGCATGCCCCGAAAAATTGGTTTAGGGAAATTAGTCCAATTTTTTCTAAGTTTAAAAATAGGGGATAGCATTATGTTGTCGCCTTTCCTGAATTTATTCTTTGTTTATCCGAAGGCTTCTGGGGGTAAACACGGTATCGTTAGAAAAGTAACTCGACAATGATCGACATAAAAATATCCCACATATCTTAGAAAATCGCTTCCTTGGTGGAATTAATTTTTGAATTTGAGTTTGCTTCAACACTGGCAGCATATGCAGAGGAAAGGGTGTTTACTTTGAAAAATCATTCCTGACTCAAATGGAATCGATAAATTGCAAACGAAACCTTTCTAGAAATGGAATTACATGAGAGTTTTATTAAAATATTTTAACAATTTAGTGGGCCGAAATGGCCCAAACAAAATGCAAATTGCTAATTCTAAGGGTTCTAGATAGCCATAATTTGAAAATTGTAACTCCTTTATCAGGAATGATCCAACGGCAAATGAGACCTTGGAAAGGTTAATCGATACCCTTTCAGGGAAAAATATCAAAAAATTATGAAAAATGGATTAAGGATCAAAAATTATTTTTCAAGTGTTGACTATAATGCTATCAAGGCAAAAATAATGGAGTTTTTTAGTTTTTTTGAGTTTCTTAGGACTAAACTCGTGCCATGGACATCAAAATATTTGTAACTAAAAAAGAATGGGTGAAATGAGCTTCATAAGCTCATTTACATAATCCTAGAGTAGTTTAGGTGATGAAATAGCCCATTGACCATGTCATAAATACAAGGACTCTAGGCAAAAAGATCAAAGCATAAACATTGTAAAACAAGTAGAAAGGCTATTTTATTTCGAAAACCAAAATATTTAGCCTCATTTAACCATGAATCTAGATATGGAGAGCTTGATTTATCCACAAGATTGGAGGATCAATTTATTGAGAACATTAAATCCATATTATTCTCCATTTATTGGAGGTAACATAGATTTAACTTGGGTTTTTTTTTATTATTAATAAAAATCAAATTTTCATAGCAAACAAGCAAGCATATTGACAACATATTATAAACTAAATGTGACCTACATAAAGATTATCACAACATGGCATGGATACGAATCCTAAACAACTCGACTTAAAATGATAGGTGTAACCCTCGTTCCTTTATATATCTATATATCATTATTATTTTTTTATTTTAGGAACCATATTATTATTATTATTTCTTATCATTCTTTCTTTTTATGTGGGACTGAATTGTCGAGATGAATCAATGACTCGACTTAACCCTAAATAATCATTACGAAATAATCATTTATTTTGGAGTCTTCACCAATCTTTTTAGCCAGGTGAGATTGGTCACGTGTCAGAATTTGTATTTTGAAGGTTACGAAACCCTTAAAACAAACTTTGAGATCTTCAAAAATATAAGAGATTGCATGAAAGGGTTTGGTAGTTGGTTGCAATCATAAGTAAGGATTGACCTTCTTGTGATGCCTAGCAATCGATACCTATTAATCATGTGTTAATATAAATTTTGATTTTTATTCAATATTCGATATTTAATTATAATTCCCATATTTAAAAATAAAATTTCATGAAACACATTTATTATTCTGAATGAAAAAAATCAAGGTTTAAATATCTTTGACTATCAAAATATCTTTCATAACCCTTTTGGAGAACCAGAAGAAATAAAAGTTTTTATCATTCTCTTTTGTACTCTACTGGAGAACCAATGGAATACAAGTGGTTTTACAAAAATCAAAATATCTCTTATACCCCGCTAGAGAGCTGGAGAAATATAAAAAGTTTTATTTTATGAAAATTTGAAAAACCTCGATTTTCAATTTTAGAAAAAATATGTCATTATTAAAATAATCTATAGAATCCTTCTTATATACTAGGAGAAATTCTACGTACTATTTTAATTTGGGAACATTGCCTTCATTTAAAAAATTTCCAATTTTATTGATATTATTAATCATAATAAAAATCATCTTAAGACTCGGTTTAGATGAAACTCTAGGGACTCGAATGTCGTTAATAAGACCAAAATATCCTTTAGATTATTTTGACATGAAAGTATCTTAGTATCTCTAAAGGACTTGATTTTAATATAAAATTACCAAAATGCTCCTAAGGTATAGCTTCTACTTGAAAATATCTTGGTACCCTTAAAGGATTCGATAGCTTCATAGACAAACAAACCTATTCCTATTGTAAACCTTTGACCTACAAGTATCTCAGTTATCACATAGGACTCAATTTTGATGTAAATTACTAAAACATCCCTAAGGTCTACCTTTGACATAGAAGTATCTTGGTAACTCTAAAGGACTTGATGACATCATAAATAAGAGAATCTATTCCTACTATGCACCTTCGACATATAAGTATCTCAGTGATCACATAGGACTCGATTCTAAGACAAATTAGTAAAACATCGCCAAGGTCCACCTTTGACATAGAAATATCTCGGTAACCCTAAAGGACTTGATGATATCATAAATGAAAAAACCTATTCCTATTGTCCACCTTCAACATATAAGTATCCTTGTGCCTTAAAATATTTGGTTCTAAGATAAATTACCAAAATACCCCTTAAGTGTACCTTCAACATAAAAGTATCTCGATAACTAGAGGACTCAATAATTGTATGAAATGATAATTGTACCCTCCATGGGCAAATTGGACATCAAAAGTGACCAAAAATGTAAAAATTTCTAATAAGTCCCTAAACTTTTCAAAATTGCATTTCGTACCCCATTAGAAAACCAGAGGAATACAAAAAGTTTTAATAATTTCTACACCCCTCTAGTGGACTAGACGAATGCTAGAAATATTCTTAAAATGTCAAAATATTTCATTAACTCTAAAATGCAATGTTCTTCTAAATGATCCCTAAAGTTTGCAAACTTTGCAATTTAGTCCCTACACAAAATAAACACATAACTAAACACAAAATTCATCACAAAAATTATGAAAATTATGTCAAAAATCATAAGAATCATTTAGCCAACCATTTATGGCCTTAGAACAAAAAATTTACAAATAAATCCTTAAATTTTTTAAAATTACAAAATGGCCCCAAAATGATAAAAAAATGCAGAAAACACATTAAAATATGTTAAATATATATGAAAGACACATCTAAAGGTCTACAAGTGGCTCAACCAAGTATGGATGGCCTTGAAACAAATATTTTTTACTTTTACAATTTAGTCCCTAGGATTTCCAATTTTAGAAGATAGGCTAAAAAAAATAAAAGACATCACAAACAAGTCGATACATGGTTCGAGCAAGCTTGGAATTACCCTTGCAAGACCTTCACAAATTTAGAACAATTATCTTTTAGCCCCTTAAACTTTCAAACTTTGCAAAGTAGTCCTAAATGTCAAGAAAAATCAAGAAATAAATTTAATCCAAGGCTATATATCATTGGGCTTGTCTGATATGTCAGGAATAAAATGATTTTTCCATCACATATTTTCATGAATATTAAGATGCATACATAGTATTATTTTACCAAACATAAATATGCATAAAAACATAATAAATAATGAACAAATCAATATAAATCAACAGTAAAATATTAAGAAAAATAACTTAAACATATACACATGAAAATAACAATATATCTACCAACAAACACAAATGATCTCGATGAAAATCAACATATTTTAGACAAAAATTAACTAAAACAACAAAATCAAGAAACTTTACTCATAGCCATCATACTTGACCTTTCAACATGAATTAAAATCAATGAGCAATAGCATGATTTTGGCTCACTAAAAGGAAGAAAAATAAATGAAAGCAACAAAAACTCAAATTTTTTTAAGTATTTTACCTTGAAAATGAAAAAAATATGTTAAGATTTTGATTTTATTAAGTATTTTTTTTTGGTGGGGAACCATTAGCCTTTGCTAGAAGAATCCATATGGTGGATTCAAGTCGGCCAAGGGGTGAACTTTTACCAATTTCTACACTTTTCTTTCTTTTATTTATTATTATTCATTTATTTATTTTAGATTTATTTATGTTATTTTGATATGGTTTAATTAATATATTTGTCATTTTGCATGATAATGTCATGTATGACATTATCATCTAGAGATATGGGAGAGAAAGAATTTAATTTGAATAAAAAGAAATTATAGGGATTAAGTTATAAGAAATTAAAAATTATGCATTCAGAGAATAAAATTTCACATAATAAATCTAAACAAAAAATAATCAAAATAACCTTTTTGAGCTTGTTAGAAAATAAAAAATTAATGCGCTTATCAGGCTTATTAAAAAAATTAACGAGTTTTAAAGATCAAGAAATGGAAAAATAAATTTTAGCCAATTAGAAAGAAAATTACTAAAATTTTCATATAAAAATTCAAAAAAAAATTTTTAAAAAATTTTAGGTACAAGAAAAAGACAATTAAAAATTTCAAACTCATAAAATTTTAGGAATAAAAACCCTTTCGAAAGAAAATTATTATGTGAAAAAAAGCAAAACTCATAAAATAATTTGAATTTTCAAAAATTGATTTAATATGAATTTAATGAAAATATTAAAAGAATTTTGAAAATTATAAACTTAGAAAAATCCTCCCAAAAAATTTTTGGAGTAGCACACTCCGTATCTTGGAAACAAAAAAATTTCAAAAATATGTCCAATTTTATAAAAATGAATTTTATCCAGCACATTAATCTAAATATTCATTTATAAAAATAATAAACATGAAAACTTGAAATCCAGAACAATTTTTACAGAGAAACATTTCACAAGCATAACATTTATGGTATTGTGAAAAAAATCAAATTTAAGCCCTAAAATTGATAACTTGATACCTTGTGATAAAAAATTCCAATACAATTTTTTTCTTGAATATTTTTTATTTTTTGGAGTGAGTATCGACAAAAGTATTGCAAAAGTATCAATAAAAATATACAACAGTCAACTTCTAAATTTTACAAAAAATCCTTAAAAATTTCTTAAAAATGAAAAATTTGACGTGATAACATCCACATAAATAAATTTCAAAATTTCAAAAAAAAATTAAAAGCTAATTTTTTCCTCGATATTCTTTTTTTTATCCGAGATTTGTTCTTTATGACCCATGAAATGACACTAATTTTGTCACATGCATCTGCGACCATTTATATATGACTAATAAGGAAATCTACCCTCACTGGGCGGCCCCTAAGTTCTTGGTCTTGGATTTTTTCAACTATTAAGGAAGAGGCCCAAGCAAAATTAGGTGTCAACAGCTTCCTCATTTTGGCTGTTGCTAAGAATCAGGAGCAGGGCAAAGACCAAAAAGACACAATTTTGTTCAGGCTATATAAGTCCTTTTTTACAAAAAAAGGTTTTCTTTTATATCAACTGAATCATTTTTTTCATATATATAACCAATTACATCAACTTTTTATGTTTAAGTGCAAGTGACTTAGCCATCAGCTAGTTTTGGACTTTTTATTATGAATTCCAACATCGACTAGTTGTCATCTTGGCCAATTTTGCCATCGACTACACTTGGGCTTTAATTATGAATGCCAACATTGATCTGTTTCCATCCTGGCCAATTACGTCGGGTATTTATTTGGTGCCAATTTTTCCATCGACTACTTTTGGGCTTTAATTATGGATGCTTCGATTGGCTATTATCTTGGCTAGTTACATTGGGCGCTCTTTGAGTGCCAATTTCACCATCGGCTACTTTTGAGCTTTAATAATAGACGCCAACATTAACTGGTTACTATTCTAGCCAAGTATATTTTGGGTGCTCATTTGGTGCTAATTTTGCTGTCGGCTACTTTTGAGCTTTAAATATGGATGCCAACATCAACTGGCTACTATTCTAGCTAGTTACATCGAGCGTTCATTTGGTGCTTATTTTGCCATCGGCTATTCTTGGGCTTTATATTATGGACGATAACATCGACTGGCCATAACCCTAGCTAGTTATGTTGGGCATTCATTTTATGCTTTAGATGTCACCACCAAAAGATTTTTTAAATGCTTCAAATATCACGATTGAAGGCTTATCTTAAAACCAAATTTTCAAATTCTTTATGAAATGATACAAATGCAAGGTCTGAGCATGTAATGTCACCTTAAATGAATATAATATTTCATGCCGCACAAATAATATAAGAATTCTTTTTTTCATATGTTGGTAAGGCCTTATCAATTTGAGCCTTATTATTGCCAATTTTTTTTCTTGATGGCTTACTATTGAAGGTTAAAGGGTGACTTAGTGTTTGCCCCTCAAAATCCTTCTTTTAGTCTTGATTTCAGGAACTTAAGAATTGTTCAATTTTTCTTTAAAAGTCACCAAATATCAAATTAGTGATTATCAATTCAGGGATACAACTTATGCAGTTCGATGAGTATATGCTTAAGGCATATTTACAAATTTCCATTGAAATCATGAGAAGTACACATTTCATCTAAATTCTAGGGATGAAATGATATCACCTTCTCATTCTAACCTAGGAAAAAAAATCTATTTAATCAAAAGCTATGGAAATTTCAAAATAATTTTAACTAACTTTTTCCAATATCAAGGATAATGGATATGCTATCTTCATCTGTTAAGGATTTCTTGTGATTGATGATCACCATTTATGACTTCTTTGAATGAAATGAAGAAATAAATTTAGAGGCATAAAAAGGGTGGCACTGCTAAAACTTGTCTTAAGGAAATTGATACAAGAAAAAGGGAAATTTATAAAAACCAAGGTCAGATGAATGTTCTTTTCATGGGAGTTCCGTGAAAAGTAAACAATCAAGTTATAGCATCCTTTTAATCTTCAAATGCAATAGCCCGACAGGTGTTAAACCAATGCTAATAAACACCAAGTCTCAACAGGTTAATTTAGAAGCCTTTAGTACAATCAATTTCTAAGGTTCGGTATAAAAAAATCTAAAAATTTATTTTGAAATGAATCAATGTCTGGGTATTTGATTCAACTTTTGCTAATATCATGAAAATTTCAAAGGTTGGGTATCATTTTTGAATTAGCATGCAAGGTTTCTCTTTCTCCTTTTTTTTGGTAGCTATCTTAGTCGGTTTAAAAACAATTCTAAAGCCTTTAAATTTGTTCTAGACTGCTCTTTTTGATTTTTTACTCTGGAACTTCATTTTTTTGATTGATTGCCCCATCATATTCTTGAGAACTCAAAAATCATACAAAAAGATGTATTTAAAAGGAGCTTCCTAGGAATGGTTCGATAGCTCAAATAGTTATGTTTGATCAAAATAAACTTTGTTAGGCACATAATGTAGGGGTTCTTAGTTTAAAAAGAAAAGGATAAATAGGCCAAAATCAAGAGTTTAAAGGTAATTGAATCAAGGATCATTTCTCTTCATAAGGAATTGAATCTAGTATCTCTTTCAAGATGAACAAATCTTTATTTTTTTATATTTTTCTTTTCTTTTTTTTTTTGTTTCTTGCTTTATCGTGTTTTTTTTTCATTTTTCTTTATGAAAGAATTTTAAATTTTCTTCATTCTTTACTTTGAATATTTGAACTTTCTTCAGTCTCCATAGTTTACCACATGACATTTGACTTGTTCTTCTTGTAAATTTAGATTGGAATTTGCCCATTCTAATCTTGAAACTTTGGTTCATTTGTCCCCAGTGTGGAAGGTGATCCTTGATTAGGTTTTAAAGAAAAAATAAATCATTAGGCTCAAAGAGGATCGCAAAGGGATAGTTTTTTACATTTGCAAATGGATAGAGAAATATGGCCATTTGTCATTTCAAACAAAGCCATTTGAACTGGTAAGCATTTTGCTAGGAACTTTTTCCTGAAATAATTTTGAACACCTCAATAACATGATGTTTCACTTAATTTTTAAAGCCTTAAGGCATGCCTGTCAACATGATCAACTCCATAGCCACCAATAAATCTTGGATTTGATTGAGTCCTTAAGAAGAAAATCGAATTGGCATTAGGTCTTGGATTGACGGGATTTTATCGCAAAGGAAAAGGTGTTTTTGGCTCATATTTGTTTTCATTGTTCCAAAATTAAGAATTTAGAGAAGTGTCATTGAAGTTATGATAAAAGGTTATCCAAATGAGAAAAATTTTTGAATTACTAGCATTACTTTAACACATGTCAAACTATTGATATCTAAATCTTTTAGGAGCATAACCTATTTGTTCGACCTTCAAGGAATCCATAGAAAAGAACATTTAGATGTGAAAGGTCTATGGTTGTGAAAGATCTATAATTGAATCATATATATGGAGGTAAAAGATCTTTTTGATAGAGTTCAATCTAATGGTGATCATTTACCAAAGGAAAATTTTTCAAAATGTTCTTATTATCCTAGATACTGGAAATTATTATTAACAAAATTGATGGTTCATGACAAATACATACTATTTATGAAACCAAAATTCATTTTAAAATTCACAGTTTCTAAAAGGAAATATGCAAAATTTTAAAGTTAAGATAGAAACTGCCCTTGATTGGCATACTACCATAAGGTCAATGACCTTTAAACCAATTGTCCTTAATAGGCATCCAACAACTCATCAAATTTTGTTGAATTGGCATCCCTGAGGACTTGTATTTTGCTTTTTCTTCCAGGGTTTATCTCTTTTTTTCTTTTTTTAACAAAAATACTTTAGATATCGCCATCAAAACCCTGCCTTCGAATATCACCATTGAAGCTTTTAAGACTCTTTTAAATGCTTTGAAGATCATCATCGAAGCTTTACCTTTGAATATATCGAAGACCTTCAAAACTTTTTTGAATGTTTCAAAAATCACCATCAAAGCTTTGAAAACTTTTTTAATGCTTTAAATGTCACCATTGAAGCTTTGAAAACTTTTTTGAATAGTTTAATATTACCATTGAAAACCTTGAAAACTTTATTGAATGCCTCAAATGTCACCATTGAAGCTTTGAAAACTTTTTTGAATGCTTCGAAGCTTTGAAAACTCTCTTGAATGCTTTGGATATCACCATAAAAGCTTTGAAAATCTTTTGAGTGCTTCAAATATCAGCATCGAAGCTTTGAAAATTGTTTTTTGAATGCTTCAAATATCACCATCGAAGACTTTGAAAACTTTTCAATACTTTGAATATTACCATCAAAGACTTTTGACATTCTATGCAAATGATTAATGATTGATGCCATTATAATAGGGTATAAGCTTATTTTCAACATCTATCATTAGTAATCTCGAGAATTTTCATCATAATGCTTTTTGGAAACATTCTTATCTTATCAAAATATTTAACATACATACTTCACAAAATAATATCAATTTAGAACCAAGGGCTTTTCAAAATAAGGGTTACACTAATCATTATGGCATGCATCTATTTTTTTTAAACTCAGCTATTCTCAATGCTTAACTCCAGATAGTATACCTTTCAATGACGTTTAACTTTCCTATCTTTAAAGCTTAACTTTTTGCCTTTATGAGATCCTGAGCTTTATACTTAAGAGTAGGACAATCCTCTATCGAATGACCTGAATTACTGGAATGATAATCATAATATTGGTTGATGCCATACCAATCCAAATATGGGGATTTCAGAGGCTCAATTTGGACAAGTGTCAAGAGGTGATTCTTGATAAGCTTGGGTAAAAGCTTGGAATAAGACATGGGAATCTGCTTAACCCCATTCAAATTTCACTTCTTGCATATGCTTTAACCATTCTGCTGAACACTTGGTTTGCACACAGACATGAAAGTCGTAACTGCAAGCATTAGTTGGGAGGGATCATGGGATACACTGGATACACTATCCATGACAGGATAACAAGGCTTGAAAGGGTGACACATAGATTGACCAGGATCACAAATGGTTGATTCATCTGGAAGACAACTTGGATTTCTTTTTCTTTTTCAGAAGTTCTTTTTTCTCCATCATAGGTTCCTCATTAACTTGTATCTTTCCATTTTTGATGGCATTTTCAAGCATTTCACCAAAGATCACTATATTAGTAAAATTCCTTGTGGCTATTCCTACAAGTTTATCAAAGAATGGATTTGGTAAGGTATTCAAAAATAAAGATACTATCTTTTTTCCATCAAAAGCGGCTTTACTTGGGCTGCTACGTCTCTCCATCTTTGGGCATACTATGTGAATGTTTCTATTGATTTTGGTTAGGTGCCCAATTTGGCATATGCTTGTAATGAAGAAAAGTATATGGCAAGCTTTCTTTAAAATAATGAATGAAAAGCTTATCATTATATGTGTGCCCAACCATTTTTCTAATATACATTTTGATGTGGGCCAATAGAGAAGTAGTGCCACTAAACTTTTCAAAGTTTTGCATCTTAAACTGAAGAAGGAAAATTAGATCTAATACCAAACTGAATTCATCACCAAAAATACTTCCAAAATTCTTAGCTCTTCCTATTGCTTTCAGCCTTTTTTCGTAGAGCTGGTACTTTTCTTTGCTACTCTTAAGTTTAACCCTTTTATGAGACTTGATCTTGAGACTTTCTTACTCTAAGAGCCCATCAATATTTGCACCAATTGAATTATCCAAAGTAGTATCCTTTCTTACACTTGTTACCTTTTGTTGAGCATTAAGATTAACAAAAGTATGTATTGCGTGGCTTGCCTCCATAGGTTGGTTTTTTAAGGTGGTTGCCCCTCTGCCCTCGGTAAGCTGGCAACAATATTAAAGACATTCCCTTGGTTTCTTAGATTTTTATTTTCAAACCCTTTCTCTCTAGCCATCATTTCTTCCATCAGCTTAAAGATTTATGTTTGCATCTTTTCTGATTATTCCATTATAGTCTCTTGTGCTTCTAGAACATTTTTCGCCATTCTTTGTAAGCGTACTAAGAATTCATCTGCCATGGTCAATGATGTTTGATTGTCCTCGCACTCTTAATTTAAAAGAAATAAATTCTTCTAGAGAACTCATAAATCTAAGTGAACCTTCATTTTCCCTTTACCCTTATGAAATGCATGTCATTAATGCATATGCTAATGTACATATACGAATGGGTGCAAGGATGAAATTAATGTAATATCCAATAAAAATATGTGTGAAGAAATATATACAAAGGGCCTATATCAAAGAGACTGCCCTAAAATAAAATCAAGGCATTATGATGCCTTAAGAAAAAATGATCAATCTTATTATAGGCGGTATGATGTTCATTCATTATTGCCCGATGTATTTATTATGGTACAGTAATATATAAAAAGGAGCAATAATAATAATAAAATGAGAAGTTAGACTAGATAAACAATAAAAGGATTAACATGAAAATAAATAAAGGTTACCCCAAGTAATTCTATTAGGGCATTTCAACACCTATTAAGGTAAATTAAAAGGCCTTGTCATTGGCAATGATTTATGAACATTATCACCTAACCTACATGTCTAGACCATGTAGTTAAGGTTGCACATATGACTTGCAAGGCAAAAGGAAGTAAACGTATTACTAGTGATGATGTTCATTCATCGTCACTTAAAATAATGACAACATCTTCTAAGGTGCAACAAAGGTTTTACCATAAATGATGATGTTCAACTATCATCACATCATTTACATGCTCAAAACATAAAATAAAAAGAAAAGGGTAAGAAATATTCCTTGGTGTGTACCTAATTTGGTACCCTCTAAAACTGTGGTGAAGGCCTAATGGTTTATTACATGAAGTTCAGGTTGAACATCTAAATAAGTTCTCAAATTACTTCCTAAGTCTAACAAGAACTAACGAGGTACCTAATCCTTACCCATTGCGGTTTTAAGTCAGAAAGGGTTTAATTAGAGCAGGATTATTTTCCATGCCTAAAATGAGGCTAACATCTCGAGCATGTGTAGGAATTTACACCTGGTAGGCTTTTCACTGGCCTAGACAGAGGCTAACACCTCAAAAGCCAGAGCTGCTTTGCTTCCTTTAAAATCTTACGTACCTATGCTCTCTCTATATACATGAAAGAGAATCTAATGCATATGCATGTGCACAGTAGGTGCGGGGGAATAATTTACCTTTCATGACTTGACTTTTTTAATAATAATGAACCCTATCCTAAATTCTCTAAAATAATGCTGCAAAAGAAATAATAGGGTTAGTGAAAAATGTGAATAATATATATAGCAGAATTTCTATGTAAATAAAAATATAATAAAAATTTTGTTTTGAAAATACAGAGAATTATAGGTAAATACCCATTGAAATTGAATTAATCAAAATTTATTTAACACATGAGTAATTTTAGGCCTGACTCTCCAACCTGTCACCAAGCTGTCGTAACATGGCCTAGATACAAATCCTAACCAGCCCAAATTAAATGGTGGGCATACCCCTCGTTCATGTATATATCTATATATCATTTTTTTATGTTAAGGGCCATATCATTATTATTTTTTTTATCATTCTTTCTTTTTGTTTGGAGACTGAGTTGTCAAGATGAATCATTAACCCAACATAACCCTAAACAGTCATTATGAAATGAATATTTTATTTTAGAGTCACCACCAATCTATTTTAGCTAGGTGAGATTGGTCACCTGTGAAACCCTTTAAACAAACTCTAAGATATGTGGAAATACCAGAGATCGCATGAAAGGTTTCGGAAGTCCGTTACAATCACAAATAAGGATCGACCTTCTCGTGATGCCCCGTAATTAGTACTTATTAATCATTTATTAACATAAATTTTTTATTTTTATTTAATTTTAATTTTGATAATTAATTATAACTTCTATATTTAAAAATAAAATTTTATGAAAAACATTTATTATTTTGAATGAAAAAAATAAGATTTTTAATATTTTTGAAAATCAAAATATCTTTCGCACCCTTCTGAAAATCAAAAGAACACGAAAGATTTTATCATTTTCTTTTGTACCCTGTTGGAGAGTCGGTGGAAAACAAAAGGTTTTTAAAAAATTAAAATATCTCTTGTACCTTACTGGAGAGCCAGAGGAATACAAAAGGTTTTATTTTTTGAAAATTTGAAACACCCCAATTTTCATTTTTAAAACAAATATCTCATTATTAAAATAATTCATAGAATCCTTCTCATATATTGGAGAAATTTTACGTGCTGTTTTAATTTGGAGACATTACCTTAATTTAAAAAAATTTAATTTTATTAATAATATTAATAACAAAAAAAAACACCCTAAGACTCAGTTTACACAAAATGTACTAAACTCAACTCTAAGGACTTGAACGTAGTTGATAAGACCAAAATGTCCTTTAGATTATTTTTGGCATGAAAGTATCTTCGTATCTCTAAAAGACTTGATCTTTGATATAAAATTACCAAAATGCCATTAGGATAGACCTTTAACATGAAACTATCTTGGTAGCCTTAAAGGATTTGATAACTTTATAAATAAACAAACCTATTCTTACTGTACACCTTCAACCTACAAGTATCTCGATGATCACATAAGACTTGGTTCTAATAAGTTACTAGAACATCCCTAATATCTACCTTTGACATAGAAGTATCTTCATAACTCTAAAGAACTTGATGACATCATAAACAAGAGAACCTATCCTATTGTGCACCTTCAACATATAAGTATCATGGTGATCACATAGGACACAATTCTAAGATAAATTACTAAAACATCTATAAGGTCTACCTTTGGCATAGAAGTATCTCGATAATCCCAAAAATCTTGATAACATCATAAATGAGAGAACCTATTCCACTGTACACCTTCGACATATAAGCATCCCAGTGCCCTAAAAGATTTGGTTTTAAAAGAAGTTACTAAAATAGCCCTAAGATGTACCTTCAATGTCAAAGTATCTCGATAATCTAGAGAACTCAATAGTGGTATGAAATGATAATTTTACCCTCCATGGGTAACTTGGACATCACAAGTGACCTAAAATGCAAAAATTGCTAATAGGTCCCTAAACTTTTCAAAATTACATTTCATACCCCTATCGAAAAACTAGAGGAATATGAAAAGTTTTAATAATTTCTACACCCCTTTAAAGGACTAGAGGAATGTTTGAAATATTCTTAAAAAGTAAAAATATTTCATTAACTCTAAAATGCAAGGTTTTTCTAAGTGATCTCTAAACTTTGCAAACTTTGCAAACTTTGCAATTTAGTCCCTACACAAAATAAACACATAATTATACATAAAATTCATCATTAAAAATCATGGAAATTATGTCAAAAATCATAAAAATCATTCAGCCAACAACTTATGGCCTTAGAACAAAGGTTTTGTAATTTTGCAAGTAAGTTTTTAAATTTTTTAAAATTACAAAAGACCCTAAAAGGATAAAAAATGCATAAAACACATTCAGATATGTTAAATATACATGAAAGATGCCTCTACAGGTCTACAAGTGGCTTGGCCAAGCATGGATGGCCTTGAAACAACAATTTTTTATTTTGCAATTTAGTCCATATGATTCCCATGTTTACAAATAGGCTAAAAAAATAAAAAATAAAAAAACATTGCAAATAAGCCTTAGAATCACTTTTCCAAGGCCTTCACAAATTTGGAAAAATTATTTTTTAGCCATCTAAACTTTCAAACTTTACAAAATAGTCTTAAATATCAAGAAAAATTAAGAATGAATCCAAGGCTATATATCATTGGGCCAACATTATATTTCGATAGAAGAATGATTTTTTTCCATCACATATTTTCATGAATATTGAGATGCATACGTGTTATAATTTTACCAAGCATAAATATGCATAAAACATAATAAATAATGAATAAATCAATATAAATGAACATGAAAATATTAAGAGAATAACATAAACATATACACATGAAAATAAAAATATATCTACCAATAAACACAAATAATCTTGAAGAAAATCAACATATTGCAAGTAAAAATAAACTAAAACAACAAAATCAAGAAACTTTGGTCATAGCCATCATACTTAGCCTTTCAACATGGATTAAAACTCATGAGCACAAGCATGATTTTGGCTCACTAAAAGGAAGAAAAATAAATGATAGCAACAAAAACTCAAAAATTTTTAAGTATTTTTACCTTGAAAGTGTAGAAAATATGTGAAAAATTTTGATTTTATAAAGCATTTTTTGTTTTTGTTGGAAAACCATTAGCCTTCGCTAGAAGAATCCATTCTCTATTTATAGAAGATTCAAGTCAGCCAAGGGGTAAACTTCCACCAATTTCTACACTTCTCTTTCATTTATTTATTTTAGATTTTTTTTGTTATTTTGATAAGGTTTAATTAATATATTTCCATTTTGCTTGATGATGTCATGTATGACATCATCATCTAGAGGCATGAGAGAGAGAATTTAATTTGAATAAAAACAAATTATAGGGACTAAATTGTAACAAATTAAAAATTATGTATTCAAAGAATAAAACAAAATAGAATTAATTAAAAATTTAATCAAAATAAGCTTCTTGGGCTTGTTGGAAAACAAAAATGAGCTCATTGGGCTTGTCAGAAAATTAATAGGCTTATCGGGCCTATTAGAAAAATTAAGAGGTTTTAACACCTAGGAAATAAAAAAAAATAAATTTTGGCCCATTAGAAATAGAATTAATAAAATTTTCATATAAAAATTCAAAAGGGAATTATTGAAAAATTTTATGTGCAAGAAAAAAGCAATTAAAAATTTTAAACTCATAAAATTTTATTAGTAAAATCCTTTTCAATGAATATTTGTTATTTGAAAAAAACGCAAAACTCATAAAAAAAATTGAATTTTCAAAAATTGATTTAATATGAATTTAATGAGAATATTTGAAGAATTTTAAAAATTATAAACTAAAGAAAATCCCCTAAAAAAATTTACAGAGTAGAAAATTTCATATCTTGGAAACGAAAAAAATTCAAAAATATGTTCAAATCTTATAAAAATGAATTTTGTATAACACATTAGTCAAAATGTTTATCTATAAAAACAATAAACATGAAAACTTGAAATTCGAAAAAATTTATACTATGAAAAATTTAACGAGCATGACACTCGCGGTGCTAAAAAAAATTAAAATTTATGTCCTAAAATTGAAAACTTGATACTTAGTGGTAAAAAATGCCAATTCAAAATTTTTCTCTAATAAATTTGAATTTTAAAAGTATCAGCATAAATATTGGACAGGCATTGGTAAAAATATACGACAGTCAACTTCTCAAATTTTACAAAAAAATTTTTAAAAAATTCCTAACATGGGAAATTTGACTTTGATAACGTCTGCAAAAATAAATTTCAAAATTTCAAAAGAATAAAATTAAAAGCTAATTTCTTACCTTGATATTCATTTTTTATTCGATATTTATATTTTACGACCCATGAAATGGCATTAATTTTGTCACATGCACTTGAACCATTTAGAAATGACTAAAAAGGTCTTGAAAACATCTAGTCCACCCTGAAGAAATCTACCTTCACCAGGCAACCCTTAAGTTCTTGGTCTTAATATTTTTGGACTATCAAGGAACGAGATCAAACAAAATATGTGTCAACAAAGATGAACATGGATAGCACATTTAAACAAACAAAGATGATATTTTGACATGGACAAGATGAAAAAAATGCCAGCAAATGACAAACAACATGAATAGTAACGTTAGCTTCATGAATGACATCAAGAACCATGCCATGGAATGTAATATGAAAATGTTTAAGCAAGGAACAATTTACTAAAATTTTCAAGACAATATTTTTACCCTATAAAACATACCAAGTACAAAAAAATGCATGAATAAGCTCTAAACATTTAGGACAGACATTTAAGCATAAAATAAGCACATTAAAGTGAATAAAACACAACAAAAATGCATGAATAAGGGCTACTATGATTGTAAAATGTAGCATGGCATGTATAGTCATCCAAGCAATATCAAAGTCCTAAAACTACCATAATTAAAGCCATAAGAATGCATGAAAGTCCTAACAAGGTAATGGTAACATGGATGGCTCACTAAATGATTGAGATGATGAAAAAACTAAAAAAATGAAATGCAAAAAGTGATGGAAGTTACACCAAGAAGCTCTAACTCTTAAGCTTTTCCTTTGAGTAACCAAAATGAGCAGCTTTGAGCTCACTTTCTTCTCTTTTTTTGCTATAGATTAATAAAAAAGGAATGAAAAGAGGGAGCTTTTTGGTTATGGTTTTAATGAAAGGGAGTTTTGAATGTAGCAATGAAAGAAATAGAAGGTTTTGGAAGGGTATTAAAAAAGGTGAAGAGGAGCTATAGGAATAGTGTTTAGGCTATAAAGAGAGTGTTTTTTTAGAGGTTGACTAATGGTCTATGTAGTAGTGAATATCTAAGTGTCTAAGTCTTCTTTGCTAAGCCAAAGTTGGCTCTTTTATAATAAATGTTCAACTAATGTCTTAGGAGCCAAAAATGAAGGCATTGTGGGGTTTTTTTCACATAACTTAGGAACAACTCTAGGTGCTATGCACAATTATCTTTATTTCCATTGGTTCTAGCAAGTAAGGTAGTAGAGCAAGGAGGTTGAGGGGGTCTGCAAAATAGAGAGAAACCAAGCATACCCCCAAATAAACCATGTTTTCCATGAAAATATCCTAATTTTTAGTATTTTTGTGCTTAAAAAATTAATAAAGTCTAATCTTAAGTCCAATGACAAGGCATGGTATGAATTTTGGTGCCAAAAAAGCGGCCAGATTGGTTTTTTAGATCAATAAAGCAAAGGCTAAAAAATGCCACAAATTAGGTAATTTTACATAGATCTATAAATACATTTGGGCAAAAAACCCATAATGTATTGATACAATGAAGATTATATCAATACATTTTTAGAATATATCAATATTCACTATGTATTGATACATTTTGTCCAAAAATAAAATTTTAGCTACTATCAAGCCTTGTATCGATATATTTGACCAATGTATTGATATGGTAAGTAAATGTATCGATATAAAAGATGAAATTTTGAATTTTGATGCTGTGGAGGCCTATATTGATACATAAAGTCTATGTATCGATACATTTATGCAAAAATGTAAATTTATGCACCTTTGACTCTCTGAACCTCTTACTTAAGCTGGAAATGATAGGAAATAGATCCATGCTCATTTGATTGACCCTGAAAGCATTCTAAATGATGACCTTTGATGCTTTAAACATTGGCTCAAAAAAATAGGGTGTCTGCAACTATACCTGGCTGTTGCTCAGTATCAGTATCACAACAAAGACAAATAGACATTATTTTGCCTTAAGCAGGATAATGCCTTGAGTGCCTGCAAAAATAAGATTTAATTAATGTCTCACCGTGATGGGTACAATATATTGGTGGTAATTTTTATAAAAGTCCAATTAAGTTTTTGTAAGGTTTAATCTCCCTATTAGTTTTTTAGGTTTTTTAAGGTTTGACCCCTTAGAAAAGTGCTAATTGATATGAACTTTGACTTGACAAGTGCTTAGCTCTATGTGGATAACTTGATTGGTGCATAGTTTTATGTGGATGACTTAACTGGTGCTTAGCTCTTTGTGGATGGACTTGATGGGTGTCTAGCTCTTTGTAGACGGACTCGACTAGTGCCCAGCTTTTTATGGACAAACTCGATTAGTGCCTAGCTCTTTATGGATAGACTCGATTAATGCCTACCTCTTTATGGACAGACTCAATTGGTGTCTAGCTCTTTGTGAAAAAACTCAATAAGTCCTAGCTTTTTATGGACAGACTTAATTGATGCTCAGTTTTTTGTGGATAGACTTGACTGGTACCCAGCTTTTTGTGGATAGACTTGATAAGTGCCTAGCTTTTTATAGCAGACTCCATAGGTGCCCAGCTTTTTATGGATAAACTTGATAGGTGCCTAACTCTTTGTGGATGGACTTATTGGTGCTTAGCCCTTTGTAGACAGACTTAACTAGTGCCTAGCTTTTTGTGGATGAACATAGTTGGTGCCCTACTCTTTATGGACTAAAAAGAATATGCGTTCAGCTCTTTGTGGACTAAAGGGAAATAGACATCTAAGTCTTTCTTGATTAAAGGTATAAGTTTAGATTCCTTGCCTAGATAGGTTTCGATTTGAGATCTCATTGGATCAGGAATTCTTACTTGGAGCCTTTCGGGGTTTTTCAAAAATAAAAGTCTGTACTTGGGATTTTTCATAGCTTAACTTTTAGAGTTAGGAGTTTATACTTGAAAAGTGTTAATTGCTTTATGGTTGATGTACGAGGATGCAAATCATGCCTAGGTAATGCAAATATGGTGATTCTAGAAGCATAATCCAAAGGTTAATTATGGCATTTTGAGTCACTTGTTTATCTAAGTGTTCAATCAGGTGCCTTCTTATACCAGGGTTTACCAATCTTGCTTTTGATGTCAAAGCCTCTTAAATTTTAAAGTTGTTTTTAGAGGGTCCAAACAACTCATAATTGTGAAGGAAGGTCCCTAAGCTGAGTTAGCTCATGTTTAGGATTTTTTTTACTAGGTTTGGTCACAAATTTTGGGGACTCATTTTTTTTTGTTCGAATGAAGGGATTGCTTCTGGTAGTTTAGGTTAAAGGACTTGATTTTTTGGGGCACTACTGATAAAAGGTGAAAAGAGGATTTATGGTTCTATCTTTTGGGTAGGGTTTGCTAGAGGGAAGGTTTTGAACATGTTTTCAAAATGATGGGGTTCTAAAAGTAAGAACAATTACGGTTCCAAGCTTTATTCTTGATATTTGCACATGAAACAAAGTTCCTATAAAGTTTTTGCCTTTTCAAAGTAATACTAGAAAATCTTGTTATCAGTTTTGTCCATTTATCAAGCATTATCAATTAAATGATAAGCATGATGTAACATGGAATGCAAGTGTTACAAAAAGAAATTGAAAAAAAAACAAGCAATTGTATTTTGTTCAAAAGAAAAAAGAGTATAATTAATGAAAAACCTTAAGATATGCAAAAAAGTTAGGAATAGATTTTTCAAACAACTAGTGCCCATGATGCTAATGACATAAATCTTTCACTAAATGCTTTTAGAGACCTTTCTTGAGTAGTCAATCTTTCCAGTGTTGACTGACTTGTGAGGAGACTCTTAGAATTACCCAAAGCTTAGGTAGGCATCGCCTTTTTTCTCCAAGTTTGGGTGAAAATAAGGTTTGGTAGGGGAGGTCAGAGCAAGATAGGTGGATCAAATTATGTTAGGTAGGATTTATATCTGAGGTTTTTTTAGGGTTATAGGATGCCTTTTCAGGTTTTTGCCCTAAAGTTTTATTCAGGCAAAGTATTTCTTGACGGAATCAGAGTGAATAGGGTTAGACAAGTTGCTGTCATCCATCTTGGTTAAGATTAGGGCTTTTTCAAAATATATGCATTTTCCTATGTATGGCCCTTCCAAGCTTGGGGTCCATTTTCCTCTAGTATCTTTATGGATTTTGAGGATATGTTTAATCATTAGGTCACTTTCTTGAAATTAACGAGGATGAACCTTCTTGTTATGGGCTTTCATCATATGCTTTTGATATATTTGTCCATGGCATATGGCTTTTATTTTTTTTTCTCTTTCATGAGATTAAATTGCTCATATCAATCCTTGTCCTATTTGGCTTCTTTAAGTTGTGATTCCATCAAGACCTTAAGTGAGGGGATTTTGACTTCGATGGGTTAGAATAGCTTCCATACCATAGACTAAGGAAAATAGGGTGGCACCCATGGAAGTTCAAACCGCTGTGTGGTAGGCATGTAGTAGAAATGGCAATTTCTCATGTTGGTCATTATATGTTTCAACCATCTTCTTGACTATCTTTTTGATATTCTTATTGGTAGCTTCGACTATCCCATTCATTTTTAGGCTGTACAAGACTGATTTATGATGCTGAATTTTAAATTAAGAATAAACTTCTTGCATTATCTTGGTTTTCAGGTTACGCGCATTATCTATAATGATCTATTCGGGGAGCCTATAGTTATAGATGATATCCTATTTTACAAATTTGCACACCACAGATTTGGTGACGTTGGCATATGAAGCTGCTTTTACCTACTTGGTGATCAGAGTAAAATGATGCTCTGTAATGATCTATTTGGGGAGCCTATATTTATAAATGATATCTTGTTTTACAAATTTGCACACCATGGATTTGGTGACGTTGGCACATAAAGCTGCTTTTACTTACTTGGCAAAATAGTCTATGGTGATCAAAATAAAACAATGCTCATTGAAGGCCTTAGGGTGATGGGCTCGATCATATCCCTGCTTTACATAGAGAAAGGCCATGAAGCAGTCATGACATATAGAGGTAATGGCAGGACATTGATTTTGTTCATGTATATTTGGCACTTATGGTAGTTTCAGGCATAGTCAATGTAATCCCTTTCAAGAGTCAATCAATAGTAGTTTTATATCATGATTTGTTTTGCCATTTGGTGTATGTTAGCGTGCATACCACAGATTCCTTTATGGATTTCTTTTAAGATTCTATTGGCTTTGGAAGCATCCATACACCAGAGTAATATTTGATCCTAACCTTTCTTATATAAAATCCTACTGTCTAAAATAAAACTCATAGCCATTCTTTGGATGGTTCTCTTATTAGTTTTGGTAGCATGCTCAAGATACTGTTGATCTTTGGTGTATCAAAGAATATCTTGGTACCATGATAGTCCATCACTTTCCTCTTCTATGCTATGGCAATCGGTCAAAGCTTCATGGATACTCATCTGAATATGTGTGGCCTCTGACTTTTGGTTTACTTTAAATATAGACGCCAAGGTTGCTAGAGCATTGGCAATTTGATTTTCCTCCCAAGGAAAATGTTGGAAGTTGATTTTATTAAAGTCTTATTTTAATTCGAAGATTAGCCTTCTATATTAGATTAGATTAACAGCTCGAATCTTTTATTCTCCTTAGAATTGATAGATCACTAAGGCTAAATCCCTAAATACTTGTAGAGTTGTGATACCCATTTCAATAGCAGCCTGGAGTCCCATGATGTAGGCTTTGTGTTCGATTATGTTGTTGGTATAGTCGAAGTTTAATCTGGTAGTGAAGGGGTAGTAATTTCCATCAGGTGAGATCATAATTGCCATGATTCCATGCCCTAATGCATTTGAAGCTCCATCAAAGTACATCTTCTATGATTGACAACAATCGAGAGTATTTTCTACTTCGGATATGCATATTAGGTCTTCATACGAAAACTTTAAATCCAAAGGTTGATAGTTGTTGCAGCTTGGCTTAACAAGAAGTCAATTATCACACTGTCTTTAATGGCTTTCTAGTTCACGTAAATAATATCATATTCAGAGAGCAAGACTTATAATCTGGTAACTTTCCTAATAGGGTAGGCGCCTTGCATAGGTATTTAATGGGGTCAAGTTTGGCGATTAGCCATGTGGTATGGTATAGCATGTATTGCCTTAACTTCAAAGTTATCCAAGTTAGAGCACAACATAGTTTCTCAAACTACTAAGTAGTTGTTTCCATAATCCGTGAACTTCTTGTTTAGATAGTAGATAACCTATTTTTTCCTTCACAACTCATTATGTTGGCCCAATACACAGCCTATAGAACATTTCTCAAATATTTTTAACATAATCCGAACAACAAAAAAAATCAATTACATTCTCTAAAATTGTGCCTATGAAAGGTTTTGGGAATAACATTCATCCTAAATACAATTACATCAGGGATGACATTCATCCCCAATACTACTAAAATCAATATAAATAAAGACTTTTTTACCGTCCTCTTATCCTTTTCCTAAAATCTCTTATTTTGTAATAGACTAATAATACAATTTTGCTACTCAAATATTTAATTGAAAAATAAGTGTGTCCTTTTCAAAGGTAAGATGTTTTATTTCATTTTTAAATGAGTAAATATTTATAAGTAAAAGTTATAATAACAGTAATAATTATCTTTTAATTATATATCATATTGTGTAGGCTATGTTGCTTGCTAGAATGGATACATAGCAGTGACATTAGAAGGGGCAATGTCCAATTTACTGATGTCTTAAACAAAGCCAGAGCAGAAGTAGATACTCATATTTGGCAACAAAATTTGATAGATGAATTTGATGTTTCCAAGCTTCAGTACCTTCAAAGTATCACATTTGAGACCCTTTGATTGAACTCAGTAGCTCCATTCTAGTTCCATACATGGCATTGTCTAATTGTCAGATATGTAGTTACGATGTACCCTGTGACCCTATCATAATGATCAATGCATGGGCCATTCATAAAGACCCTAAGTTACAGGACGATCCAACAAGTTTCAGACCTGAAAGGTTTGCAAATGGAGAAGGCGAATCAAACAAGCCGATGACATTTGATTTAGGAAGAGGGGCATATCTTGGAGCTGGCTTGGTTCAACGAATTGCGGGATTGACTTTAGGATCGTTGATCCAATTTTGTGAGTGGGAAACCGTTAGCGTCGAAGAAATTGATATCGCTGAAGGTGATTGAACTCAGCAGCTCACTTTTACTTCGACACATGGCAATTTGATAGTTAAATATGTGGTTATGACGTGCCATGTGACAGATCATAATGATAAATGCATGGGCCATTTAAAGAGACCCCGAGTTATGTCTGACGAGTTTTAGACCTAAGAGGTTTGAAAATGGAGAAGGCGATCAAACAGGCTGATGCCATTTGGTTTAAGAAGAAGGGCATGTCTTGGAGCTGGCCTGGCTCAACGAATTGTGGGCTTGACTTTGGGATCGTTGATCCAATGTTTTGAGTGAGAAAGGGTTAACAACGAAGAAACTGATATGGTTGAAGGTGATGGAACCATCATGCCTAAAATTGTGCCATTAGATTTAGAAGCCATGAGCAAAGCTCGTCCCATTGTTAACAAGGTTCTCATTGAAACTATTTAAAGCGTAAAATTGCGTCATTTATCTTTATTATTTGATGAAAATGTGAATTCAATCTTTGGATAATAATTTGATCATATTAAATATTTTTAATTTTCGCTATTTGAACTTTCAATTCAATTGTTATCGGTTAAAGTTATATGTTATGGTGATTGATTTGAAATTGACTTGAATTAACTAGGATTACATGACAAATATGAGCTGATTTTTATTAGGCATAGTTCGTCTCCCCAGCTTCCCAGAGTTTTGGAATTTTTTATATAATTTTAATTATATCAAATAAAATTTATTTATTTAAATACTTTTTAATATTATAATATATTGATATATTAAAATAATTATATTTTTAATATAAAAATTTCAAATTATATCTTCTTTAGAAATAAAAAAATTTGTTACCAAACCAATTTCAAATAAAAAAACAAAAAAAGAAACTTAGCCTTTTTCAAAATTAGCGACAAATTCATTGAAGAAAAAGAAGAAAACGATTTTTTGCTAATCGTATTTCATTGTCTTCAATTATTAAAGCTCAAATTAATCAATTGCTCTAACTGTTCCATTTCTCTTCTCATATCAGAGGATAAAATATAATTACAAATTATTTTTATATAATTTTTATTTTCTTTTTAATAATTATATAATAAATAGGTTTAGTTCATTAGTTCATTTTTTAATTCTTTTAAGACTTTTTTCTCTCCTAATTTCAAGTTCTTGATAAAAATTTACTCTTTTCTTACTCATAATTATTTATTATAATGATTGTAAATAATAAATATTTTTTATTAGTTCATTTTGTAATCTTTCCAAAATTTTTTTGCCAGGTAAAAATTTATACGGGTAATTATTTTTATCGTATTCATATAATTTTACGTATTGTTTAAAGTATTATATATTTATATAATTTTTAATACATTAATAATGATTATTATATAGATATTGATAAGATCGTGTATCCATGTTGTTTTGTTATTTTTTGTCATGCTATATTTTGTTAATTGTTTTCCTTTTTATCTTTATCTCATGTAATAATATCATGGTCAAAGTTGCCTGATCTAAAAAACTTTTTCAAGCTCCTTATAAGTAGTAATTATTTATGATAATAATTATAGATTATAAATATTTTTAGTTCATAAACGCAATAAAAATTTAAATGGTCAATTTCATGTATTCATTTTATATTCTTATATTTTTACGTATTATTTAAAGCATTATATATTTATATAAAATTTGATATATTAATAATTTACACTATATAGATATCGATATGATCGTAAGTATGTATTGTGTTTGAGTTATTCTTCTATATCGTATCATGTTTTTTATAATATTATTTTTTGTGTTATGTTTAGGTTATATAATATTATCGTGCTCAAAATTATCATATCTAAAAAATTTCCTAGTTTCCTAATAATAATTATGTATTATAATAATTAGAATTTATAAATAGTTTTGTTTAGAAACCATTTTGTAATTTTTCTAAAACTTTGAAAAAAAATTGACATGTCAGTATATGAATCCGATGGGGATTCTTTTTATACATGGTTCTCCCATTTCTTAGAGATTTCGATGTTTTTCTAATAATTTTAACTAATTTTTTTACCTATGTTATGGACGCATTGCTTTTATTAATTAAATATACTTATAAAAATTTTATTATTCACATACTTATATATTAAATATGTATGAAGCAAGAAAAAATCACCTCATAGCTTGAAAAAGTTGTATTATTCATACATTTATATAAATGAGTTAGTAATCATAATCAAAGTCCAATTTAGAGGATAACCTAAACAGTTGTACTTCATTTAATAGCCCATAAATTTTAAAATCTCAATGAAAGTATAATGGAGGATTTATTTAAGTGAAAGTCATACAAAAATTAAGCCATCATATGTTTATTGACAAAAGCAAAAATTGCATTTGGATACAGAAGCCAATATAATTTTCAAAGATTAATGGTAAAAATATGTTTAATGTCTTATAACATAATGAAAAACTTTATATTTTTACAAAAAAAAAAAATAACAATTGTGTTGAAATTGGGATTACATTTATCCATTTTTTATTACCATTTTGCTTAGTTTTCACTATTTGCTTTTGCATTTTAGCAACCTTTTAAATATCCAATATAAAACAAATGCAAACATAAATATAAAATTTTTCGATTCATAAATATTTTTTAAAAAACAAAAACGTTTTATATTTAACGTTTTGATTCACTATTTATTCATACCATACAATTATTAACAAATTAAGGAACACAACCTTTTTCTTTGTGAAGTAAATATGTGTAATCTCTGAATTAAACAAAAAATAACATTAAAAATATCATTTTTTTTACCTAAATGTTGCTTGATATGCTTCATAAGGCTTTTGCAATGTCGAGCCAATACTACAATCATGTTAGCCTCTTACCAATGAACTCATCATTAACTTTTGGCTTCATTATGGTCACACACGTGACAATAAGAGGTAATGGTTCCATTACCACAATCTTAAACTCTACTGTTCTTTGATGACTTATTCAAGCCATCTTCTTCTCTCTTCTC
>JBBYHM010243759.1:0-67530 GCA_038381775.1 Adansonia rubrostipa | reverse complement strand
GTAATGGTTCCATTACCACAATCTTAAACTCTACTGTTCTTTGATGACTTATTCAAGCCATCTTCTTCTCTCTTCTCAGATTCATTGGGCTCATCGTTGGTCGTTGTGACAACAAACGTCATGTTTACACTACCATGATCATTGCTTTGAAGTTATATGTCAAAAATTTTATCTTTTTGTTTGAGTTAAACAACACTATATCCAATTAATAGTGAATTAGATTAAGTACTCAATATCCACTTCTGTTATAGCATTCCAAATTTAAACCAAAAAAAAAAAAAAAGTTAATAAATGAAAAAAGAACGAATTAAAAGTAAATATTATTTTTTATAAAAATCATCAACGGAATAATATACTTTTCAAATAAAAATTGAAAACTAAAAAAAAAAAAATAGTTACCTAACATTTATAAGCTTATTGAATGCCAATTAAATATACAGATAATTTTCAAATTAATAAATATGTTTTGAATGTAAAAAAATAATAACTGATATATGTGTTTATGAATTTAAAAAACAAAAGATAATTATTAAAAAATTTATGAAAGTAAAAGTATCTTTTTTTAAATTTTAAAAGGAAATATTTATATAATTAATGAAATATGAATCAAACAAGATTAATATTTTAAAGTTTAAAATTCTTATTATAATTGAATCTGGATCAAATGGGATTAATATTTCAAATTTAAAATTTTTTTACAGTGAAATCTAAATATAATAGGAATAACATTTAATGTTTAAAATTTTGATTACAATTTAGTCTCAAGCTAATAAAATAGGATTAATATTTAGTGTTTAAAATTTTTAGTAGAATTTGATCTTAAGATAAGATCAATTTTTTAAATGCATAGCTCATCACATATAGAAAATCTTTTAATACTTAAATTCTAGATAAATAACTAAATTTGAAAGATTTCACAAATGCAATCTTGTACATTTAAAATAATAAACAATTTATTATATGACTTACATATCATAAAAATAAGTTATCCTTGCAAGTGTTAAAATCAGCAAAATTTACATAGTTAACATATACTTTGTTATATCATTTATATATATGATTATATTAAAAAGTAACTAACTATTGAAATATTTTAAAAAAAAAATTTAGGATATATTTTTATATTAAAACAATTATATTTTTATTATGAAAATTAAATATTTCAAGTTATATCTTCCTCGTAAATAAAAAATTATTACTAAATCATTTTTAAATAAAAACTAAAATTATAAAATCAGTTTACCAATCAAATTTCAATTTGTTTAATTTTAAACCGAACAACTGCAATTGCTAGCATTTCTTTTTTATTCTCAAAGGATAAAAAATTGCAAAATCTTTTTTCACATATTTTTAATTTCCTTATTAACAATTACTTATTGTAATAATTGTAGATAATAAATATTTTTAAATCATTGATTCATTTTTTCTTTCAAAAAATTTCTCTTATTACATTTTTGCAAGAAAAAAATCTTTATTAGTAATTATTTGTGATAATTATAATAAATAATACATATTTTTTGGTTTATTAATAAATTTTATAATTCTTTCAAAAATTTTTCGTGAAGTACTATCTGAATTAGTACTCAATTAAAAAATAATAGTCACATGAATCCAAGTTTGTTAAATAACAGAATCTATTAAATCATTTTAAGAAAATAAAAATATAAAATTGAACAATAACTAACTATGTAAATGGATATTAGATAATGTCAGATATCCAAAGCTGTTATGTGTATAAATAAAACATATTTGGATAACGGATTTGAATGTTCAACATTATCTAACTAAAGTCAAAGCGGATTCAAATAATGGATATCCAATTTTAACAATCATAAATCATAGAAACAAGAATTTTGAACCAAAGAAAATCTTGCCATAGAACTTGTGCAGTTACACCTTTCATTAAAAACAAAACTTAATTTATAATACACCATGAGGGTTTTTAGTAAACCATTCCATATATAACAAATAATTATTTGACCTAATAAATAATAAAGTGATATCTAATAAATAATGTAACTTGGTTTAATTCCAACACAACGTCTCTTAAACCAAGTTCTCCGACTTCATTATGCCTATCATTTTTTTTTTAGCTTCAAACACACATTAGCTTCGATTAGCTTAGTAAAATATTTGTAACTTGATCTTGTGAAGAACAAAACTTCAACTCAATTTCTTGATCTTTCACCAAATCATGAATCTTGTGATACTGGATCTCAATGTGCTTGCTATTATCATGAAACACTAGATTCTTTGACATAGCAATTGCAGCCTTATTATCATAAAAGATCTTTGTCACATTTTCTTGTTAATGTCAAAACTCTAAAAGCATTCCCCTTAAACACACCACTTGTGTAGCGCTACTCCCTATAGCCATATGCTCTACTTCAGTAGTGGACATGGCAACCATATCCTACTTCTTAGAAGACCAAGAGAGGACACCCAAGATAAGATGAAAGGCATATCCCAAAGTTATTTTCCTTGTCTTAATATCACCTCCCCAAACACTATCTATATACTCCAATAAGTTCCACATTATTAAAACATATATAAAGAATTCCCCTGCTTTGTGTACCTTTGATATATCTCAAAATATATGTAGAGGCTTATATGACTTTCTAAGAGTTTCCATAAACCTCCTAATAATGCCAACACCATAAACAATGTCTAGTCTTATAGCTGTCAAATATTGTAAACTCCACCCAACCTTTTACAGTTTATTGCATAAACCAAGTCACCACTGCCATTTTTAACAAGCTTTAATATTTCTTCAATAGGAGTCAAAATCAGTTTACAAGGACTTATCTTGAACTTTGCCAAGATATCCTTAGCATATTTATTCTATGAGATGAATATCCCATTATCTATCTGTTGTATCTCAATGCCAAAAAAGTAAGACGTCAAACCCATATCTGTCATCTTAAACCAAACAATCCTAGCCTCTTAAACTTTTACATTAACTTTAAATACCAGTATAAATCAAATCATCCACATACAAGAACATAATAAATATATCACCCTGTAATTTGGATTTGATATACAAGGAATGCTCATAGGACATCTACGAAAACCATAAATAATAAAATATGAGTAAAAGTGAGTGTACCATACTCTAGGCACTTGTTTCAACCCATACAAGGTTTTTTTCGATCTATATACTTTGTTTTCCTCCTCTTTTTTCACATAGCTTAGAGGTTGCTCAACATACACATCTTTCTCAAGCATACCACTTAAGAATGAAGACTTCACATCCATTTGATTAATTTTCCAATAATTATTGGCAATAAAAAAAATAATAGTATGAATAGTATCAGGCCTAGCAACAAGAGCAAACACCTCAAAATAATCAATACATGGTTCTTATTTATAGCCTTTAGCTATCAATCATGCTTTAAAGAGATCGACTTCACTGCTAGCTTTATACTTAGTCTTGTACACCCACTTGATACCAATGGCCTTTATGTTTAGAGGTAAAATAGAGAACTCCCAAGTCTCATTTTTCTTAATGGAATGAATTTAGAGTCTATAGCTATAACCTAACATGTATCTCCATAGCTTTTTGATACACTATTTGTTCACAATCTACAAACAATGCAAAATGAACTATCTCATCATTATTATCAATAGAGGGATCATTCACATTACTAACGACATAATCTTACAAGTGCACAGGCATAAGGCGTTAACATTTTGGATGATCAAAGGTTTCTACAACATTTTGGTACATTTGTTCTTCTATTGCTAATGTGTCACCACTGACAATCAATATTGTTATATTGGATGACTTCTCTTTATTGACCAATCCCAAGTTGTATCCTTATCAATGATAATATCCTTGCTAAAACTATTTTCTTAGACTCCAGGTTATATAGTTTATAGTCCTTTGTCTCATGACTATACCTAATAAAAATACATTTTTTTGCCTTATCATCTAGCATCTTCCTTAATGCATCCCGAACATGCGAGTAAGCTATACAACCAAACACTTTTATGTGGCCAATATTTGGTTGTCTACGATTCCAACCTTCTTGCAGGGCCTTGCCATAAACATTCCTTGTAAAACACATTTTCAGCACATAAAAAGCACAAACAATAGCTTCCCCCAAAAACTTTTATGCTATCACTTACTATGCAACATACGTATCACCATATCCATTACTGTTCTATTTGTCCTCCCCACTACCCTATTTTGTTGTGGAGCATATCTAGCCATCAGCTAATGTTTAATGTCATGTTATGCCAAAAAATCATCACACGCAATATACTCGGCACCTTTATCTATATGTAAAGTTTTAATGGAAAATCCACTTTTCTTCTCAACATAAAACATGAAACTTTTGAATGTATTACATGCTTTTGATTTATGTTTCAAAAATAAATACAAGGCTTTCTACTAAAATAATCAATAAATGTAACAAAATACTTGTTTCCACCATGTGAAAGAACCTTTAATGAACACAAATTAGAGTGAATCAATTTAGAGCTAGGTCAATTCAGAGGATAGTGGGAGAGATTCAACGTAAACAGTGCTCATCAAATAAGTTCAATGGGAAAAACAATTTTGAAGAATAAAGACCAAGATTACAAAAATTCTTTGAAGCCGTATGTGTTTAAGATATTGTTGAAGAAGGTTTTGTTGAACCAGACAACACAAAAAATATGACAGATGAACAAAAAAAGGAATTGGATTACACTCATTACAAAAATGATGAGGCTCTCAATTATATCTCTGAGTGGGTTATGCTATCAGTTTATCAAAAAATATCAATGCAAGAACTGCAAAGGAAGCTTGAGGTATTTTGCTTAACTCCTATCAAGGTGTAAAGAGGGTGAAAAAGTGCGTTTGTAGACACTGAGGAGGCAATAGAGCTTTTGCAACAAGAAAAGAGTGAATCTACAACAGATTATTTTTTGCACTTGCAGAGACATGTCAAAGATATGCGATATAATGGTGAAAGTTTTTCAGATACTTAAGTTATGGAGAAAATTCTTCAAACATTGATAGATCAGTTTGATTAAGTGATAGTGGCTATTGAGGAGTCAAAAAATCTTAGCACGTTGACAAATTTACAAGGTTCTTTAGAAGCATATAAGCAAGATTAAATAAGAAGACAGTTGTTTTGATTGAGCAGGCATTGAAAACACAAGTTCATTTGAACTCAGATAGGGCAAAAAATAGCCAAAAGGGTCAAAATCAATGAGGCAAAGGCAAAAATTTTAGATCTGATCATAAGCAAAGAGGCTGTAACAAAAGACTAATCAGGCGTGACAAGCCCAATATTCAATGCCATAAGTGCAAGAAGTATGGGTACTACTAGCATGAGTGCAAATCAAATATTCAGTGCCATAATTGTAAAAAGCATGGTCATTATAGTCGTGAATGTCATTTTGCGAAGAAATAAGGTACACATGTCATGCCAAAGTTGTGAAGAATGGTGGAGATAGTACAAAAATGTTACTATTGGTTTGCCATACATCTATAGTTGGTGATACAAATCAATGGTTGCTTGATATAGGGTGTGTTAATCATTAGACTAGGAGTAACAACATGTTTTGTGACTTTGATAAATCTTTTTGCACTATAGTGAAGCTTGGAAATGATACATGAATACAAGTTTTTGGAAAAGAAAGGATTAGCATCAAAGTGAAGGTGTTTGTTATCGTAATATTTATTAGAATTTATTGAGCATTAGGCAGCTTGTAAAGAAAGGTATGATTTGCACTTCAAAAAGAGAGGTAGCATAATTAATGATATGGAGAAAGGGTGATGGCTAAGGTAAAGATGTCTCGTAATCAACTATTTCCTTTGACTATTGATTATAATAACTTTTCTCGTTCATAGTTCTATAATGTTTTGATGATTATTGGCTATGGCACATGTGCCTTGGGCATTTGAATTTTGGGAGATTGCAGTTTCTTGCTAATACGAAGTAGGTTTCTAGCTTACCAGTAATTGATATTCCAAGTAGTGTTTGGGAGACGTGTTTTAGTGAAGAAACATAGAAATGACTTTCTTAAAAGGCGAACATTGAAGGCTAGCAGACCACTCGAATTGGTTAGCTCTGACACCAAATATTAACCATCATAAATCAAAAAGACAAGAATTTTGAGCCAAAAGAAAACCCTGCTACAGTGTGTGGCTATAAACTTTATTAAAACCTAAACTTAATTTCTAATATACAATTAGGGTTTCAAATAAATCATTCCATATATAACCAATAATTAATTGACCTAATAAATAATATAGTGACATCTAATAAGTAAGGTAACTTGGTTTAATTCCAACATCCAAGGATTTATATTCAAATATGCTCTAAATCTGTTATGAATAATAAATTCAATATACAAATATGAAATATTCAATTTTGCAAAATGTATTGGATGTTGTCCGATTTCAAATTTTTTACTATTCATTATTATTTCTAGTCACAAAAGTTTAAAAAATTTGTTTCTTTATTAATAATTATTTATTATACTCGCTCAAAATTACAAATAAATTTATATGAGTTACCACTTTGTAATTTGACCAAAAACTAAAAAAAATTGGAAACCGTAAGCAATGGATCCTTTATGAGATCATTTTAATAAATAGGTATAGAGGTACATATATGATGACATGTTTTTTATAACCCATGTCGCAACCCATGCTTTTTTTTTTCCTTTTTGTCGATAGCAAAAGTCCACCATTTCAAATGGTTATTGCAAATTCAAGAGGTTTAAGAAATTTCTTTTTTCAAGTTATTGGCCACCAATTTGGTGCTCAAATTCTATCTAAATTTATCTATAACTGTAAATAAGCAATTTAAATCCATTTTGGTTAGTCCATATCATTTTTTCTAAAACATTAAAGCATGTTATTTTTAATTAGTCATTAGTAATTAAAATTTTTTTCTTTTTTCAAGGTTTAAAATGTGGATAATTTTACATATTTTCAATGTTTACACTATAATCTTGTGTATATTCTTTATATGCCATAAATACATAATATTGTATATAAATATAAAAATAATATAATTACATAATTGACAAAAGGCTAGGTTTTGGCCTTGCATTTAAAGCTAAAGCCTAACTTATTTGTCAAACAGGTCTCAATTAATTTACCAGACTTCTCTGAACTATTCCATTTGGAGACTAATGCCAGCCACACTAACATTAAGGTGTTCTTTCACAAAAGGGGAGACCAATTTCATATCTTAGCAAGGCTCTAAATAGTAAACATGTGGACCTTTCAATCTATGAGAAATAGTATTTAACTATCTTAATGGGTATGGAAAAATGGAGGCATTACTTGGAAAGAGGGCCTTTTGTTATTAAAATCGATCATGAAGCCTTAAAATACCTATATGAGCAAAGGTTGACCACAGCTATTCAGAAAAAGAGGCTCTCTAAATTAATGAGGTTGGATTATTGCATTCAGTACAGAAAAGGCAAATTTAATAAGGTTGTGATGCCTTATCTAGGAGGTTTACAGAAAGTGCTAGTCTTAACAGTTTGCATAGCATAACTATTATTCCAGCCTGGGTAACAGAAGTGGAGCATAGCTACAAGAATGATGCTTTTGCTAAAACTAGAATTTGAAGCTTTATTAGTTGATCCTTCGGTAGTTTCTTTTTTCTCTTATAGCAATAAGATTTTGAGATTTAAAAGCAAGATCTATGTTGGTAGCTAAGGGAACTTGAGATTAAAGATATTGCAAATTCTTCATGATTCACCACTAGATGGTCATTTTGGTGTCCTGGAGGTAACCTATTATAGAATCAGTCTCTATTTCTATTGGCCAAGAATGCTTAAGGAAGTTCATGACTACGTACGAAAACGTGATATTTGCCAAAAGACTAAGATTGAGCATCTAGCTACACCGGGATTATTATAACCAATTCCCATTCCAAGCCAAGCATGGAAAGTCATAACACTGGATTTTATTGAAAGATTACCACTTTCACTGAAATACAGTTGCATTATGGTTAGTATTGATAAATTTACTAAATATGCCCATTTCCTATCTTTCTTTCACCCTTACATAGCCTTAGAGGTGGCCAAACTTTATCTTAGTCAGTTGCATAAGTTTCACAGAACTCCTAAGGTTGCCATCTCAGAAAAGGACAAGATCTTCACATGGTTAGTTTGGTCGGAGCTGATGCGATTATTGGGAATCACTGTACAACTTAGTATAGCATACCACCTTGAAGTAGATGGGCAACCCAAAAGGCCAAACCAGTGTGTTGAACAGTACTTGAGGAGTATATGTTTCCTTAAACCAACAACTTGGGTTGAGTGGCTACTCTTTGTAGAGTAGTGGTATAACACTAGCTACCATACTACCCTAAGACTGACTTTTTTCCAAGCAATGTATGATTACGCCCCTCTTGGCTTCTCTTGGGATGCTAACAGTAAAGCTAAAGTGGCCATAGTTAGGATTTGTTAGCGAAAAAGGAACAATTCAGCAAGCTCATGAAAGATCAACTATGAAAAGCCCAGTAATGGATCAAAGACTATGCAGACAAAAATAGAACTGACAAAGAATTTCAAATAGGTGACTATGTATATCTTAAGCTTCAATCCTACATACAAACCTAATTAGCCCTAAAAAAAAAACCTTAAATTGCCTTCAAGATACTATGGTCCTTACCTTGTTATATCCAAAATTAGAGCTATTACTTACAAATTAAAACTACCTGAATCCTCTAAGTTGCACCCTGTGTTCCATGTAAGCTTGTTTAAGAAAAAAATTGGAGATAAGGTGGTGGCCAGTATTGACCCTCCTTACACTGACACTGAAGGACAACCTCTGGTATTTCCTACAGCTGTCCTTAACAAACATATTATCAAGAGGAACAACTGAGCTGTTACTCAATTACTAGTGGTTTGGCCTAATTTGGGGCTTGAGAATGCTACTTGGGAAGACTTTTCTGTTTTACAAGCTTAGTTTCTAATATTTAATCTTTGGGGATAAGGACCTATTAAAGAAGGGGTAATGTAATGAACTTCCAGCTTAACAAGGAGTAGGATTAAAATAAGGTACAGTTTTTAGGCGGTGGACCTAAAATAGTTACTGCTAACTTACCATAGTAGATAATAGTCAGTTTTATAACATGGCTATATAGAAGTTGGTTATTAACTTAAATTTAGAAGCATGTAAGTAAGTGTGGTTTTCTAGATTGTAACCGATTATATTTTTAAGTCATTTTTTGTAACAAACGAAAAAAGGGGAAACAAAACATTTCTCTTATTTTTCTCTATCTTCTTTGTTTCTTTTATTCTTAATTCTCCAGACTTCTTAATTTTCTTTATTTTCTCTACTGCAAGTCATAATTTATGACAGAACAACTGAAAAACTCTCCAACAGAGAAGGTGTCAAAGGCTTTTGATTTTGTTTCAAATATGAAACCATTTTCCATCCTCTAACATCATCGTTTTTGCTGTTTTAAATTCTTTTAGATTTTTTAGATCTAAGTTTTTATTTTTATTTAATTTTTAATTGATACATTTAAAGGGGTTGATCTACAAGTTAGCTAGTATGTCAATTTAAGATTCGTATCAAACACAGTTAGTAAAAAAAATTTAAGAAAATAAATTTATTTATTTTATTTTTAAATAATATATTTAAAAAATGGTTTGTAGGTTGACTCATATGTTGATTTAGGATTCATATCCATTTTGATTAGTAAAAAAGTTTAGAAAATAAATTTATATATTTTATTTTTAAATGTTGTATCTAAGAGATTTACATGTACACTAACTCTTATATCAGTTTAAAATAGGTACCAAATTTTAAATACAAAAGTTAAACAAATAATTATTATTTAATAAAATTTAATTTAAAATTAAATTTTTATTAATAATTAAAAATTATAAAATAAAACCCCTAGTAAGCAGGGTTTAGTTCTAGTATACATAATTTTAATTATGAAAACTCATGAGGTGCTGACATTTGTCACCATTTGTTTTTTTTTTTTTTCAAGTCATGAAAGTGAAAACAATGGAAAGAAATAGAAAAAAAGAAGGGAGAAAAAATTTTTAAAAAAAAGGGAAGAGAAGAAAGAAAGAAAAGAAATGAGAGAGAAAAAGAAATGAAATGAGAGAAAAAAAGAAAAGAGGATAAAAATTATATCTTTTTGTTTGCATTATTTTTTTCGAGTGTTCAAACTATTATAGATTTATATAAATTTATATCTATATTTTAACACACTAATTATTCATTTCGTGTCCATGTTTCTTATGTTATAATTTAATTATTTTTTCAATTCTGTATCCATATTGTGTTTTAATTTATCACATATTTTATATAATTTGTTATTATGATTGAATTTAGAGAAAATTATGTTTTTGTGTCGTGTCTTAAATCATGACATATTATTTTGCATAATTTTTTATAGTGATTCAATTTAAAAAAAAAATAAGTTCATGTTTATATTTTTTATGCTCAAAGTATTATAAATTTATATAATTTTTTAAAAGTTAATTATTTTATTTTATGTATATTTAACCATTTGTGTATTTGTTTTGTGTTTATGTTACCTTTTGTATAGTATTTTAAATACTTTTCCTATATTGTTTTCATGTCATATCTATATTTATCTCATATTTTATGTAGTTTGCCATTGTATTGAATTTAGAAAAAAGAATGTGTTTATGTCATGTCCCAATTCATAATATATTTTGCATAATTTATTATAGCAAATCAATTTAGGGAATAATTTTTGCATTATTGCATATTCATGTTATTTTTTATATAATATTGTAAATTTATAGAAATTTTTGCATATTCATACTTCATTTTTTTATAGATTTAGGCATGTTCTGTGTCCATGTAATGTTCATATTATTTTTATATTGTATTGTATTTTAATTATTTTCTTATGTTGCATTATATAGTTTGCCATTGTATTCAATTTAAAAAAAAATGTGTTTATGTCAAGTCCAAATTCATAATATATTTTGCATAATTTATCATAGTAAATCAATTTAGAGAACAATTTTTGCATTATTTCGTATTCATGTTGGTTTTATATAATATTGTAAATTTATAGAAATTTTTACATATTCATAATTCATTTTTTTATAGATTTAAGCATGTTCTGTGTTCATGCCATGTTCATATTATTTTTGTATCGTGTTGTATTTTAATTATTTTCTTATGTTGCGTAATATAGTTTGCCATTGTATTCAATTTAGAAAAAAAAATGTGCTTATGTCACGTCCAAATTCATAATATATTTCGCATAATTTATCATAGTAAATTAATTTAGAGAATAGTTTTTGCATTATTGCGTATTCATGTTATTTTTATATAATATTGTAAATTTATAAAATTTTTTACATATTCATAATTCATTTTTTTTATAGATTTAAGCATGTTCTGTGTTCATGTCATATTCATATTATTTTTGTATCGTGTTGTATTTTAATTATTTTCTTATGTTGGGTTATATAGTTTGCCATTGTATTCAATTTAGAAAAAAAATGTGTTTATGTCACGTCCAAATTCATAATATGTTTCACATAATTTATCATAGTAAATTAATTTAGAGAACAGTTTTTGCGTTATTGCGTATTCATGTTATTTTTATATAATATTGTAAATTTATAGAATTTTTTACATATTCATAATTCATTTTTTTATAGATTCAAGCATGTTCTGTGTTCATATCATGTTCATATTATTTTTGTATCGTGTTGTATTTTAATTATTTTCTTATGTTACGTTATATAGTTTGCCATTGTATTCAATTTAGAAAAAAAATGTGTTTATGTCACGTCCAAATTCATAATATATTTCGCATAATTTATTATAGTAAATCAATTTAGAGAATAATTTTTGCATTGTTGCGTATTCATGTTATTGTTTATATAATATTGTAAATTTATAGAAATTTTTACATATTCATAATTCATTTTTTTATAGATTTAGGCATATTCTGTGTTCATGTCATGTTCATATTATTTTTATATTGTATTGTATTTTAATTATTTTTTTAAGTTACGTTATATAGTTTGCCATTGTATTCAATTTAAAAAAAATGTGTTTATGTCACTTCTAAATTCATAATATATTTTACATAATTTATCATAGTAAATCAATTTAGAGAACAATTTTTGTGCTGTTGCTTGTTCATGTTATTTTTTATATAATATTGTAAATTTATAGAATTTTTTACATATTCATAATTCATTTTTTATAGATTTAGGCATGTTCTGTATTCATGTCATATTCATATTATTTTGTATTGTGTTGTATTTTAATTATTTTCTTATGTTGCATTGTATTATTTCTCAAGTCATCTCATATATTACATAATTTGTAATGATTCAATTTCATTTACTTAAAATAAAAAAATAAAAAATTATTTAAATAAATGGTGACTATTTACCTTGATTCAATTTAAATTTATCAATTGTTAATTTAATTAAACATTTATAAGGGTTAAAAATTTTCTAACAAAGCTAGGAAAGAATTTTAGTATAGATATAGATATTCTCCACCGCAATCTATCCTTATGGTATGATGTTATCAACAATTTTTTAATCTAACTACATTTGAGTTTTCCTTTTAGAAATTAGTAAATTTTGGTCAAAAATTTGGCTCTGTACCTTAGACAAATTTGAATTTTAGTTTTTACATAATTTATCATAATTAAATCTTATATTTTTTTTAATCTTTAAATTAAATCCAATTGATAATGGAGTTAACAATTTGGTGTTAACTTGCTAATGTGATTTTTTACCATAATGACATGGCATTTAATTTGGTGATGTAACATGATTTAGGTTTTAGATCTCTGATGTTTGAGTTTTTTAAAAAATTCTCTTTCTCAAGGTAAGCAGATATAAATGAGTTTCAGTGTATTTATAATATTCAAATTGCATAAAGAAAAATAATTTTGTAATATATTATTATGTTATTTTTATAATATTATATATTATTTTATATATCTATTATATAATATATATTTTATACAATATATATTATTTTAAATTTTTTTAAAAAATAATTTAGATTTAATATTAAATATTTTTTAATTTTTATTATTTTTAACTAGTTTTTCAAATTTTAATATAAAATATTTTTTATATTTCATTGTATATAATATATTATAGTATATAATATATTATTGTATTATATTTATAATATTATATTATATTATATATGTATAATATATATTATTTTTATTTTTGAAAAAAGTAATTTTATTTAATATTAAATATTTTTAATTTTATTATTTTTTATATTAATTCAGTATTTAATATAATTTAAGATTATTTTATAATTCGAGATTTAATATAATATTTTTAATATATATAATTTATATAAAATATATATAATTATATATATTATATATAATTTATTGGAGTCAATTCCCTTAGAAGAGAGTCGATCCTTGACATATATAATGTTATAATATATTATATATAATATATATCATATATTATATTATAAAGAATATATATTAATTTGAAATTTAATATAAAATATATTTTTATTTTTTATTATTTTTAAATAGTAATTCAAGATTTAATAAAAAATTTTTAATATTTTATTATTTTTAAATACTATTTTTGATATATATAATTTATATTTATAATGTATACATATTTATATATATAGTTTACATATATACATATATATATATGAGAGAGTTGGTTCCTACACTAAGAGAAAGTACGGTTAAATTGTAAGTACAATCTCTCTATTAATAATTCTAATAATTATTTTTTTTGAAATAATTATCACTTCATAATCACTTTTCTGAAATTCTCCCTTTATCGCTTAACAAGTAAACCCTATTTTTTTAACCAACAGCTTAGATGAAAAACTTTATATCCAAGGGTTCATTTTATTTGAAGCTGATGGGAAGTGTATATTAATAGCAAAAGTATGCTTCAACAAAAAAATAAATAAATAAATAAAAGTTTGGTCTAGTAGTTTGGGGAAAGACATAATATGAATTTAAAATTAAAATTAAATTTAATTTAATTGGTTTATACAATTATCTTAATAAATGATATCCAATATGTTTAAATTTTTATTGGGGGTATAATCAAGTCGAATCAAGTCTGAACAGTAAGAAGCTCAAGCTCGACTTGAAATTTGTAATTCTAGACTTGACTTGAGCTTGATCGAGTTTTATTTTTAAAACTTAAACTTAATTTGAGATAAAAATTAAATTACTCAAACTTGCTCGCTATGGCTCGTTTCCTTTGTAAAATAAACTTAATTCTCATTGTTGATTTCAAACTTAATTATTTGTTCTCAACTCAAGCTTAAATTAATATTTTTGTGACTAATTAAAAATTAAAAATATATAATATATTAAAAATAAAACTAAATTAGCTCACTGTCGCTCAAGTCAAACATTAGGATATTCAAACACAACTCACTTAATAACTTCAACTGTTTAAATCCAAGCTCGATTTGATAATAATTGAGTTGAATTCAAATGATTTTGAATTGAAGTTAAATAGCCTGCAAGCAAATATATATTTTTTTACGCTTTAATTTGAATACAACACTTGCAATTCAGGCTATTTTATATGATTATTGATAATTTTTTTTTATTTCCATAAATGCAACGTTTTCAGTTTCATTCTCAAAATATGCTCATTTTCGATTTTGCATTGAGAACTCGCCATTCAAAATGGTGAAAAGCAAATATGATCAGTTTTGAGTTCCCAACAAAGGTTAAAACATGGCAAGTTCCTACTTAAAGAAAAATTATAAAAAAGTAAAAGTAGCAAATAGTTATTAAATAAAGTGAAAGCAAAAAAAATAATTTCAAACAAGAGAATAATATTTATTAAAATTATTAAGAAAAAAATTAAAATTACTTATCTACTCTTCCTCATATATATATATATATATATATAAATTTTTATATCCAATTTTTAAATATTAGTATATTTATATCTATACTAAATTTAATATACTCACGCAACATATCAAAAACTCACAATAATTTTAAACTATCAGCATATATCATTACTATCATATCAAAAATTAAAAATTTATAATATTTATTCAATTATAAATCTCAAATTATATCATTTATCTTATTATTATAAAAAAAAGAAAAAAATATGTGTTAGAAACTCGCTTTCTGACATGACAGATAATATTTGACTAATGATTACTAGATTTTTTGAAACTCGAGAGATGTGACTGATACATAAGAAATCATATTTCTTCTAGTACGATAGATAATTTATATATTTATACATAATTTATGTAAATATATATATAAAGAGAGTCGATTAGCAGACCAAAGAGGTAAATAGATAATTTTAATTTTTTTATTAATAATTTTAATAAATATCATTTCATTCTTTGAAATTTTTTTCTGCTTTCACTTTTACTTAATAACTATTTGTTAATTTAACTTTTTCATCTCTAATGGCGAGTTCTCAACAGTAATTTTTTTCGTTGAAAACTCGCCATACAGAATGGCGAGTTTTTAATTAATTAACTCGCCTTCTCATATGGCGAGTTCTCAACATAAATTAAAAACAGCCTATTTTAGAAATTAATTTCAAAGTTGCTGCAAATGGAGAAATTAAAAAAAAATTATAATATTTGTATAAAATAACATGCAATTCATTCCTTTATTTAGAATGACCTCTCTTGTGACAAAAAAATATATCAATTTAAAATTGTAAGCATTACATTAAAAAAAATTCCCTAATAGGGATGTTGCCTACCATGTATAGGGTTTCTCTACTCGATATGTGGTGGCCTTTAATTTGTTCTTTTTAGATTTTTTTTATTTAGATTTTTAATTTTAATTTTTAATTTATTTTAAAATTATTATTTTAAAAGGGTTAATCTATATGTGAATTCATAAATCAATTTACTCAACCCGCTCGACAACAAAATATTATATTTTAATTTTTAATTATTTATTTTACAATGATATATCTTAAAGGGATTGATTCACACGAAAACTCATGGATCGATTCAATATTTGTATCCGACATGCTCCAAAAAATTTAGAGTTTTTATTTTTTTTAAATTATATATTTAAAGAGAATGATCCGCAAGTAACTCACGATCAATTAGAATACATACTCAACACGCTCAAAAAATAATAGCAAATTTATTTTATTAATAATTTTTAGTTTTTATATTATTTTTTTTAAATGATGTATTAAAGAATTTGTTCTGTATGTGACTTATGGGTTGATTTAAGATATGTACTTGATAAGTACAAAAAAATTTAAAAAATTATTTTATTAATTAATATTTTTATTTAATTTTTAGAAAAATATTTTCAAAAGGGTTGATTGTGACTTGACTCATAAGTTAATTTAGGATCTTTATCGATTCAATTGGGGAAAAGGTTAAAAAAATTAATTTATTTTATTAATTATTTTTATTTTTAAATGGCTTGACCTACACCTCGATAGCAATTTAAAATCCATAGTCAACGCATTTGGGAAAGTTAAAATAAAAAAATTATTGTATTAGTTATTTCTATTTTAATTTTAAATAATTTATTTAAGGAGGTTGGACCGCATGTTAATTCACAGTTGATTTAAGATTTGCACCAGAGCAGCAAGAGGAAGAAAGTTTTAAAAAATAAATTTATTTTATTAATTATTTTTATTTATTTTTAAATGATGTATTGAAAGTGATCGATCTGGACGTTAATTTATAGATCAATTTAAACTTAGTATCCAATTCAAAATACAAAAATTAAATAACTAAATTATTTAATGCAATTTTAATTTAACGGAGCTTAATTCTATTTTTTTTTTTATAATTATGAAGTTCCTATATTTAATTTCGTGTTAATTAGACCATAAACACCATCCAGAGTCTGCCATCTAGTTTTTGACAAATATGAGAGAATATCAACTCGTTGTACCGTTTGTCCAAAAACCAAGTTGAAGAATCCAAAATTTAAAAAATAATAATAATTCTAATTGTATCAAAGGCATCTCCTATATTAGTACCAGTCAAAGCACCCTTAATCAAAATGATTTTCATTCTTTGCTCCAATCATTCTACAGAAAAACGAAGGAACGACGAACAATGTGAGGACAACCAGGCATCTACTGATCAAAGCCCGAAGCAACTTCATTGCTTTTCTTTGGTGTCACCATGCCTGTGTCTGTGTGTGTATAAATATATATATATATGGAAAAAAGGCATTTCTATCTTAGTTTTCATTATTGATTTGATATTATTAAAAAAATAATAAATTGTTTGGCACATTGTTCTAAAAACTTAAAAAGGAATTATATTAAGATTTAAGATAACTCTTATATACAAAACGTAATAATTAAAATATAATAAAAATTATTATTTTTTATCATACTTTACACATATATAATATATGTGACGTTATTAAATTTTTTTAAAAGGTTATGAAATTCACATTCGCGATAACTGGAACGTGTTACTACTGTTGTGACACTTAAAACTGCATCCGCAGTAAAATCTGATATCGTGACTTAGTACTATGGTGTATTCTAATATTAGACCTTTACTCCCTTTACAAGAAAATGGTATTCATTGAACTAAATTTGAGTTTATTAAACAGAGAAAAATTTTTCACATAAAACAAACAAAAATTCCTCCAAATAAAATTGTAGGACCTATCAAAAACTAGACATTAGTGCAACACGTCAAAACCATACGGCGGTATATGGAGGCCGCAGTTGCAACCATTATGAAATTTGATGCCTTGAATTTGCAGCTTTGACCTTCCTTTTGACATTTTTATTCAAATTGAGCTCGTATTACATAATTATATTTAAAAAATATATAATTTTAATATATTAATAATTTATATTATATAAATATGATATATTTAAATATTTATAGTATGTTTATGTTATTTTTATTATATTGTATAGTATTGTATTTTTGTCATAGTTTTAATCAATTTTCTTAGGATATGTGATCATATGAATAAAAATTATCTGTTAGCATTAAAAAAAAGACGTTTGAGTAAATTTGGTTTATTGAATGGAATAAAGGATAAATGAAATAGTAATTCAGTGGGAATGAAATAGAAGGTGAATAAATATTTTATTGTTTGATTGATTGAATAGAATAAAGAGAAAATACTATTATGATGTTTGATTAGTTAAAATGATGATAAAAAAAATATACAAAGAATAGGTTGCCAATTACATTTTCACCCTTAAATAAATAATTTTATTTATATTATTAACATATTATTAAATTTTTAAATAAATTTTATATATTAATAGTAAGCTAAAAAAATATAAAAATAAAATATAGTAAAAATATTTTAATAAATTATAAAATTTTAAAATATTTCAAGAAATTATATTTAAAAATAATATTTAGAGTCATATTAAAAGTAATATAAAAATGATTAACAAAATAATAATTAGTAATATATCATATATAAATATTAATTTTAAATATATTTTAATATAAGCTTTTTTTCTTTTTTTTTTTCATTTTTTTCAATCAAATTTCTCTCTCTAATATCTCTCTCATAAATTTTCTCCCTCTCTCTCAAAGAACTTATGAACATTAGAATGTTCAAACAAAACCTACTGCCACGTTTTCCAAATTTTAGCCGGCGGCTATCGTCGTTTACTGTCGATCGACATTTTTTTTCTTCCTTATCATAACATGATTTCGACCTCCTCTTTTTGATTTTCGACTTAATTTTTTTCTAAATCCACCCACAAACCCATAGATCTATTAAAAAAAAAAGTTTGAAAAAAGCCCCCTAAAAAGTCATCGGCCGTCGCTCCTATGGGTTTAAGCTCCTACTATTTTTTCTCCTCCCTCTCTTTTTCCTTCCCACCAAGTCTCAAATCTTTCTAAATCGTCTCAAACAATAAACCTATGAGAGAGAAATCTCATTTTTAATGGCACTTTGAAAATCATTTCATTTGAAAAAAAAAAGTTATAAATAAGATTTAAACTTAAAATCACTTACCTTTTGAAATCAACTAGTGTTTGAACTCTCGCATTGCTTGGGGTTTATTGTCATTTAAAATATATTAAATATAATTATGACATATAAAAAAACATAAATTTAGAGTTATAACTAAATTATTATGACAAACTATGTAAAATATCTCAATTCGAAAATAACTTTTAAAATAAGTATAGATATAAAATAATATAAATACAATATAAATACACGAATCTAATTTATTATATGTAAAAATTTAAGATGAATATCAAAATTTAATTCATTTAGATATATTGATTTTCATACTTTATATTAACTTTTAAATTAAGTATAGATATAAAATAATATAGATACAACATGAATACATGAATCTAATTTATTATATGTAAAAAATTAAGATGAATATCAAAATTTAATTTATTTAGATATATTGATTTCCATACTTTATATTCATGTTAAAAATAAAAATAATAAAATATAAACATAACAACTATTAATAATATTAAAAATTATTGACTAGGTTAGTCTTAACTTGTCAAATCTTTATTCAATCATTTCAATATCAATATTGTCTAATATTTCTTACTAATTAATCATAGCACCGACAATTGATATATTTTTAAATACAAAATTACTCAAAAGAATAGCATGATCCCGATATAAATATGCAAACATAACATAAAATTGAAAATTGTTTTAATAATACCAATTAAACTTAGGCAAGGGAATAACATCACTATAAAAGCAAAACATGCAAATATATGAACTGTCCAAATTTATATAAATCAAAAGTTATATCAATATAGCTTAAATAAGATTATAATATAAAAATTAATACAAACGCAACATAAATATGCAAAATCAAAAGCATAATTTTTTAAAATATATACATGACGCAATCCCTTCATAACTTGTAACATAATTTAAGATAGTTATTTTTAATATTTAATCATCATAACAGTTTTTTTATTCAACTGCTCAAGTTAAAAAAAAAACTTATATATACTCATCTCATATTTTTATTCAATATTTTAATTTTCATTCATAATTTATCAATAATATAGTAATTTTTATTTAATAATACAAAAATAAAATAAACTTATTTTTTAAAAAAATAAAAAACCAATCATATTTATGTGACACAAAATTAGGAGTTTTTCAAATAGTATTACACATGAATATTACATGGAAAATAACTAAACTATTACATGACATAGAAGAACAAAATGACCATTAGATGAATATATGAATGTATTAAAATTTATATAAATGACCATGATAAAAAATTTAGAGTTATTTAAGTAATAACAATTAGACATGATAATTTTAGACGCAACATAAAAAAATAACGAAATTATAGCACAACATAAAAAAATAATACTAACATGAAACAAATGCATAGATATATTAAAATATATAATATAAATTATTAACATGTTAAAGTTTATATATAATACCTTTAATATTTTGAACAAAAAAATACCATTAATATAAATATAACGTGAAAAAATTAAAATAAATATAACATATTTATAAATTTACCTTAAATTTATCTCAGTTAATATTATCCTTCCATTTCAATTTATTACAAAAATACCCCTCAATTGAATGTCAATTGAGGGGATAACTTTAATTATTTGTTATAATATAATTGCTAATTGAACCAATTATTAAATTGAATAGAGTATTTTTTTAGTCGAAAATTGGAGTAAAATATTTTGATTCGGATATATTTTGATTTTGGAAAATTTTAAAATATCTTTGTTAATATAAGCTTTTCAGCAGCCTAAAATAAAATAAACCCTTGGATGTAAAATTTTTACAAAAAAAAATTGTTTACCGGTTAACCGGGGTAACATTTAGAGAGAATTCTAAAAATGTGATATGGAGTGATATTTTTTACAGAAAGATGAAAGTAGAAAAAATTATTTCAGCAAGAAAATAAGTATTATTAAAATTATTAATAAAAAATTGTAATTATAATTTAATCCTACTTTCTCTGCTTTTTTCTATTGTTTTGGACTTGTGTTCATAGGAGAGTCGGTTCCTTTGGTGTGGGAACTGACTCTGCTATATGTATAAACTATATATTATATATAAATATATATAAATTATAAATATAAATTTTATATATAAAAAATAGTATTTAAAAATAATAAATATTAAAAAATATTTTTTATTAAATCATGAGCTACTATTTAAAATAATAAAAAAATAAAAACATATTTTATATTAAATTTTGAAATATCATTTACAAATAACAAAAAATAAAATTATTTGATATTAAATCTCGAATTATCACTTACAAATAATAAAAAATAAAAATATATTTTATATTAAATTTCCAATTAATATATATTATACAATATTATATATGATATATTGTATATGTTATATGAATGATTATAACTAAATGTAACATTCACCATAACTAGAGTACGACTCTCCATAATTAAATATATGACTCCTCATAATTAGATGTATAACTTATCATAATCAGATGTACAACTCACCATAACTAGATATATAAATGATTATAATTAAATGTACGACTCTCTATAACTAAATGTACAATTCACTATAACTTACCTAACGAGCCAATCCCCACTAAATTGCTGCTAGGGAGAAAGGAAGCCAAAAGATGAGATGAAAAATATGAGCAAAATGATAATTACAGTCTATTTATTAATAATTCTAATTATTATTATTTTCTTTTTTATGATTATTTTTTCGGCATTCGTCTTTTTTAATAATTATTGTTACATTTTACTTTTATGAAATTCTCTCCAACATTTAACGTAAAAGTTTTCTTTTTTTTTTCCTTCTTGTTCATTTGGCTTTTCACATAATTTAATATAAAATATTTACTATTTTTATTATTTCTAAATAATTTAATATAAAATATTTTTATTTTTATTATTTTTACATAGTAATTGAAAATTTAATAAAAATATTTTTATTTTTTATTATATGATATATATTAATATAATATATATTATATAATTTATATGTAATATATATTATTTATAATTTTTTCAAAAATAATTTGGGATTTAGTGTAAATATTTTTTATTTTTTATTTTTTATTTTTATATAATAATTTAATACTTAAAATAAAATATTTTTTAATTTATATTATTTTTAAATAGTAATTCATAATTTAATGTATAATATTTTTTATTTTTATTATATATAATATATTATTGTATTATATTTATAATATATAATATTATATGTATTTTATATATAATTTATATATAATTTATACTATATATCATGTATATATTATATATTCTTTTAATTTTTTAAAAATAATTTAAAATTTAATATAAGATATTTTTTAACTTTTATTATTTTTAAATAGTATTTTTTATATATATAATATACAATTTATTATGCATATAATATATATTATATATAATATAAAAAGGGGGAGTCAGTTCCTTTATGAGGGAACCGACTCCCCATATATGATATATATATGTGTGGCGTGGGGTCGGTTCCTTCTCTCCATATATATATATATATTTTATGATAAACTATTGATAGAAGCTCAATTACTGTTTTAAATTCGAGCCTACCTTGTATAGATAGTTGCCTAGCTTGTTTAATGGCAATGAGTTAGTAAGATTACTTACTCTTATCATCAATTTACTACTTTAAATATTGATTCAATTAATCTAAACTTCTATTTTTCTTTGGGGGTTTGCACCTAATGTAATTATGACCTTGTTTGATAATATATGTTGGATTGACTAAATTTCTATTATAGTTAATTTTCTTAAATAAATATTTTACATAGATACATTATAGATTTTGTAATATTTTTATGTGAATTTATAATGTTTAGGTGTAAATATGATAATGCTATATGTAATTGTTTCATACAAACATAACCTCTTTACACACATACATTACTTATAACATGTATTACATACAAACATTACATTCACTCTAATGTTACATGTAATTCTTCTAATTTTTTAGTTGTAATTCTTATCAACTAATAAAAATATATATTTTATCATAAAATAATTTTTTTCTGAATATAATATAATTACTATTAATATACCCAAATAAGTTATTAAAAATAAAAATATGAAAAAAAGTTTCACTTCAAAATGACTAAAAGAATTAATTTGCTACATATATAATATATTTAATAAAAAGTAAACAATAATTTTGGGAAAATTTTGTTTAATTTTCTTAAATGAATATTTTACATAGATACGTTACAGATTTTGCAATGTTTTTATGTAAATCTATAATGTTTGTATGTAAATCTAGTAACTTTTATATATAATTGTTACATACAAACCTTACCTTCAAAGATTCTTTACATGCATACATTACATGTAATACATATTACATACAAACATTACCTTCACTCTAATGTTATGTGTAATTATTATAATCTTTTGTGTAATTATTATAATCTTTAGTTGTAATTTTACCAACTAATAAAAAATTTAAATTTTATCATAAAATTAATTTTTTAGTAAAACTGTAATGTTTTTATGTAACAAATTACTTACAAATATTATCTTCAAAGATTCTTTACATGTGTGCATTACATATTACACAAATTACATATAAACATTTTATAAATTATAATATTTATTTATAATTTTCATAATCTTTAGTTGTAATTTTATCAACTAATAAAAAATAGAAATTTTATCTTAAAATTAATTTTTCTTAATATAATATAATTGTTATTAATATACTCAAATAAATTATGAAATAAAAAAATGAAAATTTTTTCACTTTTAAAATTACTACAAAAATTAATTTTTTACGTATATAATATATTTAATATTAAATTAAAAATTAATTTTAAGAAAATTATAGCTAATTTTCTTCAAATAATATATTACATAGATACATTACAGAGATGATAATTTTTTTATATAAAAATGTAATGTTTATGTATAATTCAGTAATATTTGTATGTAAATTACATACAAATTACATATAAATATTACTTTTAAATTTTTTTTTACATAAATACATTACCTATATTATAATGATTTTTGTAATATATAATATTAATGTGTAAATGTAATAAAATTGTAATATATATTTTTGTTACATATGATCATAAATTTCTGTTTAGATAATATATTTTATGTAATTATTATATTTTATTTGTTACTACTATTACATTTGCTAATAAATTTATGTAGCTTACAAAATTTTTATGTAAATATAATAAATTTATGTTTTACAAATTTTATTGTCTTTTATGTAATATATAATGTATATATGTATTTGTAAGAAAAATATTTAATACTTATTTATATTACCAATGATAATAAATGTATATTATACATAATATAATTTATGTAACTGTAATATTTTCCGTAACAATACTTTCTATTGGTAATGTATTTATGTAACTTAAAAAATATTTATGTAAATATAATAAGTTTATATATTATAACTTTTATTATCTCTTATCATAATTTCTATAAGTAAATAATATATAGGTATAACTGTAAAAAAATGTGTAATATTATTTATATTATATGTGATGATTACATATGTAATAAATAATATAATTTATATAATTATAATGTTTTATGTAAAACGATTTTCTGTTACCTAATTGTAATATATTTTTTTAATTTACAAAATTTTTACATAAATATAATAAATTTATGTATTACAATTTTTATTATCTTTTATCATAATTTATGTATGTAAATAATATATATATAATTATAATAAAAATATGTAATACTAAGTTATATTACCAACCATGATAATTTATATAATAGATAATATAATTTATATAACTATAATATTTATTAGTAATTCTAAATTTTTCTTTTTAATGATAATAATTTACGTAACTTATAATATATTTATATAATTATAATAATTTTATATATTATTATTTAATAATATATGTAAAAACTAAAATAATTTAAATAAAAATTATTACAAAAAATTACCGATTAAACTTGCCCAAAGCTAACTTTAAAAAACGTACGCTAAAAGCGTTTTTCTCTTATTTTGTTGAGCAATAGAATTCCATCAAAGTGAAATGTTAAAATAATTATTATAAAAAAGGCAGAAAAAATAATTCCCAAGTAGGAAATAATAATTGTTAAAATTATTAAAAAATTATAATTATTATTTTATCCCTTGATTTCATTTTTCTTTTACTGTTGCTCTTATCCTCAGCAATAGGGGAGAGTCGGTTCCCCCTTGTTAGGAATCGACTCTCGCTTTATACATAAGTTATATGTATAAATATATAAATTATATATATCAATTATATATATTATACATAATATCAATTATATATAAATTATATATAATATATAAATTATACATATTATATATAATATATTATATAAGACATATAGAATATAAAATATAATATTATAAATACAATATAATAATATATTATAAATAATAAAAATAAAAATATTTTACATTAAATTATGAAAATAATAAAAATTAAAAAATATTTTATATTAAATCTTGGATTATTATAAGAATAAAAAATAAAAAAATATTTATATTAAATCTAAAATTATTTTTTAAAAAATTAAAAATAATATATACTATTTATAAATTACATAATATATAATAAAAATAAAAATATTTTACCCTAAATCCTAAATTTTTATTTAAAAAAATAAAAAAATTTATTAAATTATTTAAAAATAATAAAAACAAAGGATATTTTTATTAAATTTTTGAATTACTATTTAAAAATTTTAATAATTAAAAGTATTTTATATTAAATCTTGAATTACTGTATAAAAAATAAAATAGAAATTTACATTAAATCTTGAATTACTATATAAAAAATAATAATAAAATGTACGGATGACTATAACTAATTGTACAACTCACCATAACTAAATGTACAACATACTATAACTTAATGTACAACTCACCATGACTAAATGTACGACTCACCATAACTAAATGTATGACTTACCATAACTAAATGTGGAAGACATAAATCGATCCTATGCTAAACCTTATGACCATGAACCCATGGCTAAATGCCAGAGATCAATTTTACGAATTAGTTGGACACCAGATATGACAATCACGTAACCACTCTAAACAACTGATGTAGTTAATGTACCTGTCAGCATAACACCCATCACGCAAGACTTCAGCTAAATGTACATCTAAGGAAAATGATTGTTTAAGACCCTAAAACTGATTCAACACTAAATCGCAATGGCTAGGAACCATTTGAAAAAATTGAAGAGCAATTGTGCACATTTGTTGGGCATGACACATGACAATCACGCAAGGCGAATGTACACCTAGTGTAGTTAATGTACATTTCACCAATTACGTACACCAGGTACATGGTACACACATTATGAAATATGCTCAAGCATTTGATTCGTGTAGGGAACATCGAGAGTCCTTAATAGGTATGCATGCCTTGATGTAAATGTGCGGATATATGAATGTACAACTGACAACAATTGAATGTATAACTGATTACAACTAAATGCACAACTGATTACAACTAAATGTACAAGTGGCTTCTAATGAATATACAAAAGCAGAAAACAGATCTTAGGCTACACCATGTACTTATGAAAGAAGAACAAATGTCTGAGAGCAATTGTGCGAGTTTGTCGGACAAGATACATGAGAATCATGCAAGGCATGCAACAAGTAGTGCACTTAGTGCACATTTCACCAATAACATACAACAAGTACATGGTAGGTGCATTACGAAATGCGCTTACGCTTTGGATCCCTGTAGGGAACATCGAGTCTTTAAAAGGTATGCATACCTTGATGTACACGTGCGGATGTATGAATATATGTTTGACAACAATTGAATGTACAACTGATTATAGCTAAATGTAAAATTCATTACAACTAAATGTACAATTAGCTTCTAATGAATGTACAGAAGCAGAAAATGAATCCTAAGCTATACCGTGTAGCCATGAAAGAAGAGAAAATGTCCGAGAGCAATTATGCACAATGGTCGGACAAGATACATAAGAATCACGCAAGGCGTGTAATAAGTAATGCACTTAGTGTAGATTTCACCAATAATGTACACCAAGTACACGGTAAGTGCATTACGAAATGCGTTTATGCATTGGATTCCTATAGGGAACATCGAAAGTCCTTAGAAGGTATGTATGCCTTGATGTACATATACGGATATACAAATGTAAGAGTGACAACAATTGAATGTACAACTGATTACAACTAAATGTACAACTGATTGCAACTAAATGTGCAACTGGTTACAACTGAATGTACAACTAGCTTCTAATGATTGTACAAAAGTAGAAAATCGATCCTAAGCTACACCTTGTAGCCATGAAAGAAGAGAAAATGTTTGGGAGTAATTGTATGCAATGGCCAGACAAGATACGTAAGAATCATGCAAGGCACACAACAAGTAATGCCCTTAGTATACATTTCACCAATAACATACACCAAGTACGTGGTGGGCGCATTATGAAATGTTCTTACACATTGGATTCCTGTAGGGAACATCTGGAGTACTTAGAAGATATGCATGCCTTGATGTACATATACGGATATACGAATATACAACTAACAACGATTGAATCTACAAGTGATTACAACTAAATGTATAACTGGCTTCTAATGAATGTATAAGAGTAGAAAACTGATCCTAAGTTACATTGTGTAGCCATGAAAGAAGAGAAAATGTTCGAGAGCTATTGTGTGCAATGATCCGACAAGATACATGAGAATCATGTAAAGCATGCAACAAGTAATGCACTTAGAGTACATTTCACCAATAACATACACCAAGTATCTGGTTGGCATGTTATGAAATGCGCTTACGCATTGGATTCCTATAGGGAACATCAAGAGTCCTTAAAAGGTACGCATGCTTTGATGTATATGTGCAGATATACGAAAATACGACTGACAACAAGCCAATGCATAATTGATTACAACTAGATGTATAACTAATTACAACTAAATGTACAATTGGCTTCTAATGAATATATAGGAGCAGAAAACCGATCCTAGGTTGCACTGTGTACCCATGAAAGAAGAGAAAATATTTGAGAGCAATTGTGCACATTCATCGGACAAGATACATAAGAATCACGCAAAGCACGCAACAAGTAATGCACTTAGTGTACCCGTCACCAATAATGTAAACCAAGTACGCACTAGGCGCATTACGAAATGCGCTTACACCTTAGATTCATGTAGGGAACATCTAAAGTCCTTAGTAGGTAAGCATGCCTTGATGTACATGCATGGATATACGAATGTATGACTGCCAACAATTGAATGTACAATTGATTATAACTGAGTATACAACTGATTATAATTAAATGTACAACTGATTACAACTAAATGTCCAATTGGCTTCTGATGAATGTGTAGCACCAGCAAAATTGATCCTATGCTACACTGTGTACCCATGAAATGTAAGTGATGTTTAAGAGCTATTATGCGCATTCGTTTAATATAAATATTTTTATTTTTTATTATATATAATATATTATTATATTATATTTATAATATATAATTTAATGTAAAATTAAAAATATTTTTATATTATGTTTATATAAGATACAAAATATTATATAATATATATAATGTTTTTAATTTTTATTTTTTAAATAGTATTTTTAATATATATAATTTATACATAATATAGAATATATTATGTATGTAATATATGTTATATATATAATATAAAAAGGGGGAGTCGGTGCCATTGTAAGAGAACTGACTCCTCATCTAGTATATGTATGTGCAGGGTGGGGGTCGGTCCCCCCAACATATATAATATTATGTATTATGTGTGTAATATATAATATATAATGTATATATAATATATAATATATAAATATGTAATAATTCATATTATTATAAATATATTTTATATATAAATATATATTTTATATATTATATACTATAAAAAGGGAGAGTTGGTTCCCTTACAGGGAACTGACTCCCTCCATAATATATATATATATATATATATATATATATGTATGTGGGGTTGGGATCGGTTCCCCTCCCACCCAACATATATCTATAAAATATATTATATATAATATGTTATATATATAATATATAGTATGTATTATATAACAATATATAATAAAATATAAAATATTTTTATTTTTATTATTTTTTAAATGGTAATTCGGGATTGATATAATTCGAGATTATTCTATAATTTTGGATTGAATATATTTTTTATTTTATGAATTTAAGATTTAATTTAAAATATTTTCAATCTTTTATTATCTTTAAATATTATTTTTAATATATATAATTTATATATTATATATAATAAATTTTGTTAGGGGGGTCACGGAGAGGCAGCTAAAAGATGAGATGAAATGAGATAAAGTGGTAATTACAATCTCTTTATTAATAATTTTAATAATTATTATTTCTTTTTTTAAAATTATTTTTATTGCTTTCACCGTTTTTTAATAATTATTATTACATGTCACTTTCTGGAATTCTCCCTAACCTAAAGGAGCGTGTAGACACGAGCATAATGTTTGAAAAGATAGGAACAGAAAAGTGGAGCCCACAGTCCGTAAAACCCAGATGTATAAGGAAATATTCCGAAAAAGTGTGAATAGACTATAAATTATTAAAAACAAGTGAAACCAGAAAAATAATTATAACAAGAAAATAATAATTATTAAAATTACTAATAAAGATATAATTACTTTTTTACCTCTTATATCTTTCTTTCTATTGGGCTCTGGTGTTTTGTGCCAAATAATGAGGCCTAAATATATTATATTTGTATATAATATATAAATTATATATGCTAAAATATCATTTAAAAATAATAAAGATTAAAAAATATTTTTATAGTAGGTCTCAAATTTATAAATAAAAAATTATTTTAAATCTCAAATTATATTAAATTTTAAATTATTATTTTAAAAATAAAAAAAATATTTTATATTAAATCTTTATTTGCTCTATATAAAAATAATAAAAATAAAAATGTTTCATATTAAATTTTAAAAAACTAGTTAAAACAATAAAAATTAAAAATGTTTAATATAAACTCCCAAATTATTTTTTAAAATTTAAAATAATATATATTTAGTTCCAAGATATATTGATATATGTTCCAATATGTACAAGTGCCCTATAGCTAAATGTACGTATGATTGAAACTAATATATTTAATTCTAATATATATATATATTGACATATGTTTCAATATATAGAGAGTCAATTCCTAGACGAGAGAAACTAATCCCAAATATATATTACATATAAATTATATACATTAAAAATACTATTTAAACATAACAAAGATTAAAATATTTTATATTAAATCTTAAATTATTATTTAAAAATAATAAAAATAAAAAATATAATATACAGGTGATCATAACTGAATATATAGATACTTTAACTGGATGTACAGATACTTATAATTGAATGTATAAATAACTAAAATTGATATATTTAATTCCAATATATATTGATATGTGTTTCAATAAATGGAAGGTCGGTTCTTATGCTAATGGAACCGACTCCAAATATATATTATATATAAATTATATATATTAAAAGTATTATTTAAAAATAATAAAAGATTAAAAATATTTTATATTAAATCTCGTATTACTATTTAAAAATAATAAAAATTAAAAATATAATCATTACTGAATGTATAGATAATTATAACTGAATGTACAAGTGACCATAACTGAATATACAAGTATCTATAACTAAATACATAGATAAAAAAATCTGATATATTTAATTTCAATATATATATTTATATATGTTCCAATACATAGAGGGTCGGTTCCTATAAAGATTTAATATAAAGAATACAAAATATTTTTTTAATTTTTATTAGTTTTAATAGTAATTCAAGATTTAATATAAAATATTTTTAATCATCTATTATTTTTAAATTGTATTTTTAATATATATAATTTATATATAATACATATTTGGGGTCAGTTCCTCTGGTATAGGAGCTAATCCTCCATATTTTGAAACACATATCAATATATATATTAAAATTAAATATATCAATCATGGTCATCTGTATATTCAGTTATTAATCTTTTGTTATTTAAAAATATTATTTTTGATATATATAATTTAAATATAATATATATTTAGGGTCGGTTCCCTAGTATAGGAACCAACTCTCCATATATTGAAGCACATATCGATATATATATTGGAATTAAATATATCAATTTTAGTCATCTGTATATTTAGTTATGGTCATCTGTACATTCAATTATGGTTATATTTTTTATTTTTTATTATTTTTAAATAGCAATTCAAGATTTAATATAAAATATTTTTAATCTTTTATTATTTTTAAATAGTATTTTTAATATATATTTGGGATTGATTCCTTTTGTATAGGAACCGACCCTTCACATATTGAAACATATATCAATATATATATTGAAATTAAATATATTAGTTTTGATTATCTATATATACAGTTATACGCACCTGTACATTTAGTTATGGTCACCTATTCATTCTGTTATGATTATATTTTTGTTTTCTATTATTTTTTAAATAGTAATTTGGGATTCAATATAAATACTTTTTTATTTTTGTATAATAATTTGAGATTTAATATAAAATATTTTATTATATATAATATATGATATGTATTATATATGTTATATTTTTTTATATAATTTATATATAATATGTGGGGGGTCGATTCTGTTAGCTCAAAGAAAAGATTGAACCAAGAGGGGGTGAATTGGTTCTACAAGAACTTAATCACAAATTTATCTTTTGTACAAATTTGAAATAAATTGAAAATAAAAAAAAGAGTTAAGGATAAGAAAAATAAACAATCAATATATAGAGGTTCAGTCCTTGAACTCAGGACCTATGTCCTCTCTTCTTGGCACTTCCTTACCAAGGTGATTCCCACAATTCACTAATGAAATTGCTACCTTTAAAGCTAAGGTATAACCTTACAACTCTATCTTTTAAGGCTTAGATAGAACCTTTTAATCCCCATAAGAATTCTACCCCAAATTATTAAGTGTTGTCATTCACTTTCACACAACTCTTTTTGTGATATGAATGAAGTATTTGCGAACAATTTGAACCTCTAGTAGGTGGGTGTTTGCTGGAATTTAAGTACAAAGTGGATGAGATACAAATAAACTTGAAAGAGTATAAATTTGATAAAAGAAAAATGAAGAATTTGAAGACTTTAAGCTTTTGCTGTTCAATGCTTGATTGACTTTTTTTTATCTCTTGCTTATTCAACTATTTAGAACCTCTATTTATAGCTTGAAATTTATTTATAAACGTTGGGCATTAAATGAGGTGGTTGGAGAGCCATTGTAGCCTTCATAAATGATTGCTCCGTTCAGACCCACGCTGTTGTATCAATATAATACCAATAGTATCAATCAAGAATTAAAAATGTGATTATTACAGCCTGTTGTATCGATACAGAAGGTTGAGTATCGATACCAGTAAAGTTGTATCGATACAGACACATCTGTATCGATAGTTTTAGGGGTTTTAGCCAAACCTTGGCTACTGCCAAGCAATCTATCGATACATATAGGGTGAGTATCGATACACATTGCACTGTATCAATACATGCTGATATATATCGATACATTAAGGGTTTTAAGCATAGTATCGATACATTTATGCATTGTGTCGGTACATCATTTTAAAATCCTTTGTAAAATTTTTCTTGGCTTGAAATTGACTCAAACATATCTTAAAAATATTCTAAGTATAAATGTGCATTTTGGAACATCTATTTTTAAGAAAATAGAAACCTAGTATTTTTTTTTTCAAAATAATTTTCAATTTAACACAAGTACTAAGTTGGAAATAGTTGAGTACAAATCAATTTAGCTTAAGTTATTTATTAATCAAAACCGAAATTAATTTAAAGCTAATAATCTCCCCCCTTTTTGATATAACAAAACTTAAGGTCAATTTACTTGTTAATGACTCCCCCTAAATTTTTTATATTTGTAATGAAAAAGCTCCCCCTCAATAAAGGCAATGGTTTTCAAAAGTTTTAATTTGAGAAAATCGACAATATTGCCCATGATTTTCATAATTCAAGCTACAACATGTTATTTGGGTTTCAACATGATAATATAATCATCATAATCAAGTGCATAATAATATCATGGAAGACATATTTAGCAATGTAAGACACATTTGGCAAATATATGGCATTTCTCCCTTTTTTTGTTATATCAAAACACAAGAAAGATCAATTCAAAGTAATGGAGAAAATGCAAGCAAAGATGATTTATTAAAAATAAATCATTAAATAGAGTCAACAAAATAAGTAAAAGAAGTCCAACAGAATGGAATCCTAAAAACTTAAATGTTATCCTAAAATGAGCCTAATATGACTAATTCTCATTAGCTGAAAGATCCTTGAGGGGGGGAAGTAAGGGGAGAAGCATAAGGAAAGGCCACCGAAAAGCTATGGAACTGCTCAGTTAACACTCGATAACTATCTCGAGACTAGAAAGGTGAGCATCAATGGAATTGAATCAGTGATCCCAGGAGTCAAAGCGTGGCTCCTATGCATCAAGATATCCCATGATGAAATTATACATATGTTAGAGGTCCATGGGCATGGATGATGAGGTGTCGAGAGTGGGCGGTAGAAGAGGCGCATCATGCTCCATATCATCATTCTTATGGTCAACGAAAGTAGGAGCATTAGGTTACACAAGAGGTGGTAGTGGTTGTCGATGAGCTTTAGGAACGAAGTTGGCGCCTTGAATTTCATACCCGGTGAGCCCTATGGATTTGCATTGTATATAGTGGTAATTAGATATCATAATCTCGAGGTTGCAAGAAAGATCAAGACCTTGAGTGTCGAAGTAGTAGCTTAATGCCATGCCATGTAGGAGGCTATGACAACCACTGACACAAAGAATAAGGTCCGCAAAGATAAAATGGGCTAGGCTTGGATGATTCCTAGTTTAAATCATATGGAGTCACCAATAGTCAGAATCGCTAATCAAGGTGTGTTTGGTGCCATATGGATAGAGCACATGGGAAATGATGAGATAAAGTAAGCGATTGACGAGAGAAAGGAGGGTAGCTTTGTTAATTGGGGTACACAAAGGAGCAAAAGTCAAACCTTTATTGATTAAGCCTTCATTTGGGAAACTGAAGGCAGTCACAAGAGAAGTAGGGTTGACTATGAGATCTTGTCCCAAAAGATAAGATCAAATAGCAATGATGCAATCATGATCATCAATGCTAAGTGAGGCATTACTAAAGAATGCACGAACAAGATTCTCACAAATCGGAACATTGAGAGAAAAAAATTTGGTCCATGTGAAAGTATCAAAAGTTTGAAGGTAGGGATAAGTAATAGACTGAAAGAAGGGGAAGTCGATAACTCGACATTATTGGATGGGCATATAGGCATTAATGGTAATGAATCACTCATGAGCTCGTGCATCTCGAAAATGTAAGTCAAAGAATGATTGATTTTGGGTCAGAGGTGGTTGATGAGTAAAAGAAATGGAAGCACAAGTGATAGGCCCTTGACAACAGGCAGTTTATTTGGTCTTTGGAGGCATGGTAGTGTTTTAAGGTGGTTAGGGATTTTTGTCGAGTAGGTAGTGATAAGGTAGAATTAGATGCTGGTTTGGACAACCTGAGAAGAGTTGAAGTAATTTAGAAGGAATCGAATGAAATGAAAGTGGGTTTCGAGAAAGTTTATCGAGGATGGTGAAGGTTGCTAAAGGAAGAAAGTCGGGTTGACGAAACTAGGAGCAGGTGAGATACTAAGGAAAAGTTGGTTGAGGAATATGGTCGAGCATGTGGTAGGCTTGGGTTTTGGTGGCAATGTGGTATAGTTTTTCGAGTAATTTCGCAACCGATCATAACAATCAAGCTTCGGAAAACTTGAGAATGAAAAATCACTCGAAAATCTGGAAAAAATTTGGACAAATTTAGAGGATTTTGAAAGGGGAATGGTTAGGTTTTGAGTGAGGAGATTTTTATGGTTATTTTGCAAATTTTTTATGGTTTTAGGTGGTAATGGATTGAATTTTTTTAAACAAAATGGTGAATTTTATGAAATAGAACTATTTTGGATCAAGGATTATAGGAGAGAATAAAGATTTGATGACAAGTGATGATTAGAGTTGAGGAAATTAAGGAAGTAATGGCTCAGGTTCGATAAAGATGATATTGCCTACGCGAGGATATCCTAAATTGATAATATGAATCGATACAAAAGACGAGGTGTTGATACAAGGTATCGATACTTAGAGTTCAGTATCGATACAAAGAATAATTCTGGGTTTCTGTATCGATACAATGAACTGTGTCTCGAGACATAAAACAAATTTGGGTTGTATAGATATAAAATAGAGAGATCGATACAATGTATCGATGCATAGAGTCAGATATCGATACAATGTATCGATGCAGGAACAATTCTAGGTTTTGTATCGATACCTAGAAATTGATCTCGACACTGGGAAAAAGTTTTAGCTGGTATCGATATGTATAGCTTAGTATTGGGTCATTTCTATTAAGATGACATTGATTTAAGATTACTTTTAACCTAATTGGTCGTTGAAAAACATTTGAAAATGCAAATTTGAGCAAAACTTTGATATCAAAATCATTTTGCATGAACAATTCAAAATTTAACCAACAAACAAAATCATCCAAGAATCAAAAGTCATACAAGTGCATATCATCAAACCAGTAGGTATGTAAGGCTAGTTTTTCTAACCAAGCATGGTGTAAACAATATTGAGGCAATGTATCCGAATTTTATCAACTTATAAATTCAGGGTGCATTCATTAAGCCAATTTCTCTTCTAATTAAGCAAAATCTATCATTGTCAAGTGATTTAGTGAAAATATCAGCTAGTTGATGCAAGGTATCAATAAATTCAACCACTATATCACCTTTTTGCACATGATCTCTAATGAAGTGATGTTTAATCTCTATGTGCTTAGTTTTAGAGTGTTGAATTGGGTTTTTGGTAAGACAAATGGCACTAGTATTGTCACATTTAATTGGAATATGATTCATGGTAACGCCAAAATCCTTCATTTGTTGTTTTATCCATAAGATTTGGGCACAACAACTTCTCGCAGATACGTACTTCGCTTCGATTGCGGATAAAGCAATACTATTTTGTTTCTTGGAGAACCATGATATGAGCATATTTTCAAGAAATTGACAAGTACCGGAAGTGCTTTTCCTATCAATTTTACATCCACCAAAATCCGTACGGAATAAGCATGCAAAGCAAGAAATGATTCTTTTGGATATCATAAGCCTAGATTGGGAGTATCTCTAAGATATCTAAAAATTATTTTTACGGTAATTAGATGTGACTCCCTAGGTGATGATTGACATCTAGCACATAGGCATACACTAAACATTATATCAAGTCTATTTGCGGTAAGATATAGCAATAAGCCTATCGTAGACCTATAAAGTTTAGAGTCAACACATTTACCTCTTTCATCCTTCTCAAGCTTTGTTGAAGTACTCATAGATGTGGAACAATGCTTTGCTTCATCTATTTTGAACCTCTTGAGTAATTCCCTTGTATACTTTACTCGATTGATGAAGATCTCATCTTTTGTTTGCTTGACTTGTAGTCCTAAAAAGAATGCTAATCTAGTATTCACCTTGCATTAACTTAAAAAATTCTTGACAAAGAGATTCATTAGTAGCACCAAAAATAATATCATCAACATAAACTTGAACTACTAAAATGTCCTTGCCTTTGAGTTTTATAAAAAGAGTTTTGTCAACATTGCCTCTATTAAAACCTTTTTCAACTAAAAATTTTGAAAGCCTTTTATACCATGTCCTAAATGCTTTCTTTAAACCATACAAGGCTTTTAAAACTTTAAAAACATGATCAGGATAATGAAGATTTTTAAAACCGGGAGGTTGCTTAACATAAACTTCCTCATTAATAAAACCATTTAAAAAGGCACTTTTGACATCCATTTGAAACAACTTGAAATTATTAAAACTTGCAAAGGCTAATAGTATTCTAATGGCCTCTAGTCTAGCTACGGGGCATAAGTCTCATCAAAATCAATTCTTTTTTCTTGACTATATCCCTTAGCTACTAATCTAGCCTTATTTCTAACTATGGTTCCATGCTCATCAAGTTTGTTCCTAAAGACCTATTTAGTACCTACAATGGTATAATTACTAGGTCTTTCCACTAAATTTTGAACTTTGATGCTTTCAGATTAATTTAACTCCTCTTGTATGGCCATGATCCAACTATCATCCTTTAGATCTTCATCTAAATTCTTAGGTTTAATTTATAAAAGAAAGACTACATAATTGCATGCATTTCTAAGAAATGATCTAGTTCTTAACCCTTGATTAGGATTATCAATTATCTCATCTTTTTTGACAAAAGTCAACTCTCTAGAATGATTTCTTTCTCTTTTTACTTGAGTTGGCTCATGTAGTTCTCTTCTTTTGGAGCTTTTTGATCTTGTATTGTTTGTTTTACTCCTTGTGTGATGCTTGTTCTTAGTAAATCTCTACATCACCATTATCAAGAGATACCTTCCTCAAAGTTGAGTTAGCTTCATCAAATATAACATGTATGGACTCTTCAACAACCAAGGTTCTTTTATTAAACATTCTATAAGCTTTGAAATTTGTAGAATAGCCAAGAAAAATTCCTTCATCACTTTTTGCATTAAATTTACCAAGATAATCCTTTCCATTATTTTGCACTAAAAATTTGCATCTAAAAGGATGAAAATAGGTATTGTTAGGTTTTCTTCCTTTGAAAAGTTCATATGGAGTTTTCTTTAGGATTGGGCTAACCATAGCTCTATTTATAATGTAGTAAGAAGTGTTAATGGCTTCCACCCAAAAATACCTTGGTAAATTATTTTCACAAAGCATGGTTCTAGCCATTTCTTCCAAGGTTCTATTTTTCCTTTCAATAACTTCATTTTGTTGAGGAGTTCTAGGAGCTGAGAAATTATGGCTAATACCATTGTCATTGCAAAATTTATCAAAACCAAGATTTTCAAATTCTTTTCCATGGTCACTTTTTGCACTTGAAATATAATAACCTTTTTCGTTTTGGATAATTTTGTAAAAAGAAATGAATTTTTCTAAGGCTTCATCTTTAGAGCTTAAGAAGAGAACCTAAGTAAATCTAGAGTAATCATCTACAATAACAAATCCACATTGTTTACCTTCTAAGTTTAATGTCCTAGTAAGACCAAAGAGATTAATATGAATAAGTTGTAATACTCTAGTAGTTGAAACAATATTAATTGGTTTGAATGAAGCTCTCTTATGTTTCCTTTGAACACATGCATCACATATTCTATCATGATCAAATTTCATTTTTGGCAATCCAACAACATCTTTCCTAGATAATTTGGAATTACATTCATACTAGCATATCCTAATCTTTTATGCCATAACCAAGATAAGTCATCATTATTAGCAACAAAGCAAACATTTTGAGAAGACAAGTATCTAGATGCACAACATAAACATTTCCTTCTCTATGTCCTATAAAAATAATTTTATTTGACTTAATATCAATAACTTGACAATTCATTGACTCAAAAATAACTTTCATGCATTTATTACACAATTGACTAATACTAAGGAGGTTATGTTTGAGACCTTTGAAAAATAGAACATTTTTAATGTTGGATGAAGAATTGTTACCTATGGTTCCAATACCTTTAATTTGTCCTTTTGAGTTATCACCAAAAGTAACATTTCCTCTATCCTTAGGCCTTAGTTCCATGAATTGACTTTTTTCATTGGCCATGTGTCTTAAGCATCCACTATCAAGGTACCAAGAATTCTCCCTTGTTGAATTTGCCTTAAAGCAATGCTCTTCCTCCTACAAACACAAAGTCATGTTTTCTTTTTAGGTACCTAAATTTTCTTGGGTCCTCGAGTATTAGTGTTCACAATTCTTGTGCCTTTTGGAATCCATTTTATTTTGGTAGCCTCATCTTGAGACGTGCCAACACCCTTAGGAATCCATACTCGCCTAATAAGCTTACCTCTATAACTAATAGTCTTTAATGAACAAGTGTGAAATGTATGACCAAGTTTATGGCAAGGAGTACAGATGCTAGATGTATCAAATGATTTGTTTTATGTCACAAAGAAATTCTTAAAGTGAGTTTTTGTTCAATTCTATTATAGCCCAAATCATCTTTATCAAAGAATGATCTTTGTGTTTTTAACATCTCATTCAATTTTTGTTATGCCATATAAAACCTTATGAATGAGTTATGCAAGTTTGTGTTTTTCTTGGTTAGATCATCAATATTAACTTGTAACTCATCTACTTTTTTTTTAAGATTATTATTTGTCATGCTTAACGATTTATTTTCTTTCTTAAGTTTAGAAATTATTTTCCTATATTTTAAATTTCATGGTTTCAAATTCTAATGCTAACTCATCAAATGTATCTTGTAATTCATTAAATGAGTAGGGATTAGCATTAGAAGATACCTAGGGCTCATCAAGAGCCATGAGACATAGGTTGGCCACTTCCTTATCATCATTATCGTATCTGTCACTATCACTCCATGTGGCTACCATAGCCTTCTTCTTTTACTTTTTTGGATTTGGCTTCTTCCATATTGGACATTCAAATTTAATATGTCTCAGTTTCCTACACTCATAACAAATAATTTGTTCCTTCTTTTTCTTGCTTCATTCGCTCTTCATCATTTCTCTTCTAAGAGGTCTTGTTGCTTTGTTTATTCTAATGAACTTATTGAATCTTTTTTCAAACATGGAGTGGCTGATTTGAAGGCAACACTTACCTTCTTTGGTGGTTCTTGACCGTCTTGATCTTTAACTCATAGGTTAGAAGAGAACCTATGAGTTCATCCAAGGAAAGTGTGTTAGGATCCTTGTATTCCTCAAGTACTGTCACTTTTGCTTCCTAAGACTTGGGAAGACTATCGAGTAGCTTCTTCAACATCTCTTTATTTGGATAGGTCTTTCCAAGTGCCTTTAACCTATTGATAATATCTGTGAACCTATTCAACATTTTTTTATAGTCTCATCCGCCTTCATCTTAAACAATTCATAGTCAAGTGTAAGCATACTTATTTTGGATTCCTTAACTTGATTTGTTCCTTCATGAGTAGTTGCTAACTTGTCCCACATTTACTTGGCATTGTCACATAGTAAAACTTTATTGTACTCACTTGGACCAAGAGCACAAAATAGTGTGTGCATGGCCTTAGTATTTAATTGTGCCATTTTAGTATCTTGTTTATCCTATTCATCTTCTTTCTTTGGCACTGTCGACGTTCCACGTGCCCGATCTTTACAAACTTCAGACTATCTGAAAGGCCAAAGCACGCTCGACTTAAAAAATATTTTGATGTTTGACATGAAGGAGTAAAAGATCGTTAGACGAATTGCTCATCCGACTAGTCTTAGATAGCCACCATGAAGTGGCCATAAACTTGAAGTCGCCACCGATCATTTTAAGTTAGGCATGACCGTATGCCTATTAAAAATAGTACCAGAGATTCGTTCTTTTGGATTCGAGAGTTAGTTATGTGTGGGGAAGCATTAGCACCATCATGACACCCGAAAATTGATACTATCAACTATATCTTACTTAAATCTCAGTTTCCTCGGTTCCATTTTTATCATTATTTAAATATAATTCCCTGTAATGAATGAAGTTTTGTAAAGATACGAGTTCAGGGTTTTAATGAAAATTTTATCACCTATGCACCTTAGAGAGGCGAGAAACAAAGGGGTTTTTGATGAAAATGATTTTCGGATATGTTTTTTTTAAAAAAAATCAAATATTTATGTCTGGTACTGGAGAGATACTGACATGAGATACTGTTTTGTGATTCTGAAAATAATTTTTAAAGCATGAATGCTCGAGGTCCTTACAAGAGGAAAAATATTGGTAAGATAGGAAAGAAAATAATAAATAAATCCACAGAAAAATAAACACACAAAATACATAAAAAAAGGGATGGTCGAAATGTATCTCGTAGTTGTCTTCAATTATTGATGAATAACCGAGACGACAATGTTGAGACTTAATCAGATTCGGTGGAAATTTAAGGAGAAAAAGGTTTCGATGACTCGAGAGGGAGAAAAGCTTGGATTTTTAAAGGAATATGAATAGCGGGGTTGGAGTATCCCCTCAGAAGAGTGGGGTTAGAGTATCCCTAAAAATAGAAGTTTGATGTTGGATTTGAAGTAAAAAGCAGGGTTGGAGTATCCCCAAAAATGGAAATTTCACATCATTTTGAGGTAAAAGCAGAGTTAGAGTATCCTCTCAGAGTAGTGGGGTTGGAGTATCCCCAAAAATGAAAATTTAACATCATTTTAAGGTAAAAGCGGGGTTGGAATATCCCTTTAGAGTAATGGGGTTGGAGTATCTCGAAAATAAAAATTTAATATCATTTTGAGTAAAAGTGGGGTTGGAGTATCCCTCCAACGTAATGGGGTTGGAGTATCCTCGAAAGTGGAAATTTTTGATGTCATTAGGAAAGGGTCATTTTTTTGGATAGAGGGATCTTTGAAAATTAGGAGCCAAAGGTTTGGCTAAGATGTTCCTCTTTGTTTAGCCTTGGTCCGAGTCTAAGGGTAGTTTAGGTAATGGGAATGAGCCGAGTAGATCATGAGGCATTCGAACGCCTCAATAAAAGCGTTTCAAAAATTAGGTTAAAAACAGAGGACAACGTTGCATCATTTCTCTTTCTGAATTTATTTCGAGCTTATTCGGAGGTCCCGAGGGGTAAACAAGGTACCATTGGAAAGATAGCTTGATGAGGATTAATGTAAAAATATTCCAAAAATCCTAGGAAATCACTTTCTAGGCAGAATTAATTTTTGAATTTCAACTTGACTCAACATTGGCAGCACGTATAGGGTAAAGGTATAATGGACTTTGAAAAATCATTTCGAATTCATCCAAAATTGTTAAAATGCGAATAATACTTTTTGAAAAAGGAATTTCATGAACTCTATGGGAAAAATATTCAAAGGATTAAAAAATTTGTTTGCTAGGCCAGAACAGCCCAAACAGTAGATTGCTTATTGGATCCAGGGGTTTCAGATAGCAAAGATTCAAAAAATTGTAACTATTTCATCAAAGATGATCTGAAGGTAAATGAGATATCATTGGAAAGGTAATTCGAAATCCTTCAAGGAAAAAATACCAATACATTTCAGATAAATCATTTTTCATTTTTAAATAATTTTTCAAAACTAGACCATTGTGTTACCAGAACAAAATAGGGGAAGTGTTCGGTATTTTTGGTTTTTCATTGGGTTGAGCTCGAGCCATGGACGTTCAAACATCCATAACTAAGGTGAGGGGTTGACATGGGTGTCACAAGTTCATTCAATAGTCCCGAAGTAGATTGGAATGATGGAACAACCCATTGACCATGCCATAATGAAGGTGTTTGGCTAAGGACCAAGGATTCACATTTTTCAACTAAAAGACTTCATTTTATTTTTTGAAAACCAGTATTCTTATACTCATTCTTCCATGAATCCAGAACTGAATACTTGCTTTGCCCCCAAGGTTGGAAAGCTAACTTCATAAAAATCTTAAGCACATGTTATTCTCCATGTGTGGGAGATAGCATGTGCTTAACTTGGGAATATTTTTTTTGAAATCAAGTTTTCTAGCATTCAAACAAGCATATCAACACAAGCAAAGTGCCAACAACATAATATAGAACATGAAAAACACATAGGCACAAGCAAAGATGACATTTTTCATAGAAAAGATAAAAAGAATACATGGAGATGATTGATAGATGCATGAACATACTTAGGATGAACATGTTTAAAAAAGACTTCGCTAAAAAAAGGCATTTTTATTTCATGGAACCCATCAAGCTACTAGGAAATGTATAGGCATACTTATGACGTGTTAAGATGCATACTTTAAACACGAGATGAAGACATGAATATAGAAAGAACATGGAAAGAAGTGCATGGACAAAGGCTATTATGGTGATAAAAATGCAAAGGAGCATGCTTAGTTGACCAACAGCATGTATGCACCATGAAAAACATCAAGATCCTAAACTACCATAACCAAAGCCACAAAAATGCATAAGAGTCCTAGGGTGACCATAAAAGCATAAAAAGTGTTTACTAAGATGATGTTGATGACAAAATAGAAAATATAGAGATCAAGGTAGAGGGTATATACCAAAAACTTGAACTTTCCTTTCTCTTTAAACAGGCTTAATTTATTCCTTCTCCTTGCTATTATTTAGCAAGAAAAGGATGAAAGGAAGTAGCTTTTTGGTGGTATGGTTGATGGTAAGGCTTTTTAAGGATCCAAATGTGTGTAAAGTTTGGTTCTTAAAGGTTTTCCAGTGGTGGTTTAGCGTAGCTAACGAGAATGCAGTATGGAAGTCAATGAAACAGTATTTCTAGAAGTGTTTTTGGGGTTAAAAATGGTTGAAGGATTTGTGGGGATGGGTGAAGAGTTTTCTGGGATTGCTGGAGAGTTTTTTTGTAGCTAGGAGCCTTTTTTCTTTTTTTCTGAGGTAGCTGGTTCCCTTTATCTTTTTGCTCAGCCAATGGCTTTAAGAGATAAACCAAGGGCATTGTTGGGTTTTCTTCTTTACACAAGGAGACATCCAGGTAACATGCTCAGTCTGCATCCCTATTGCTATTGGTTCTACCATGCTAAAAAAGAAATCAGAAAGGCTGCAATAGCCTCCCAACTACTTATATGCCTGCTACCCTCTTACCACCATATCTCTTGTGAAAGTGACCTTTGGCATTGGTTGCTTGGGCCCCAAACTTGTTTAAATTCGTAATTGGCCCAAACTCAAGGTTTGTAATGCTTTATGACGGTTTGTTGGTGCTAAAAATATGTTTGAATCTAATTTTCAAAGGTTGAAAAATGGACCGAGCAAGGCAAAATGCCTTACTGTATCGATACAAAGCATTTTGTATTGATACACAAGGCAATTTTTATTCTGAGTATCGATACAAAGAGATGTGTATCGATACTAAGAACAAAAATTGTTTCCAGTCTCAAGACTTTAGAGCCTTGTATCGATACTCTATGGACTTGTATTGATACTCATGCTTATGTATCGATACATTTTGCCAAAAATCACAACTTTAGCTACTGCCAAGACTTGTATCGATGCAATCATGCTAGGTATCATTACCACACCCTAGGTATCGATGCCAAACCCTCATGTATCGATACTACATATGGAAATGCAAAATTTTGCTAATGTGAAAGCCTCGTGACAGTGTTTAAGCACCCATATGACCTGCACATACCCTAGGTTCCTCGAGTTGTCCTATCTTGGTCACAAAGAGATGAAAATTGGCTCACGTACTCACCTGAATGACTCTAATGACACCCTGAAAATAACCTTTGATGCCTTGTTTTTGCATTTTTCTTTAAGGTGGTCCATAGGCATTTTAGACTTTCCCTAAAAAAAACTTTTTTGCCAGGTGACGATCATCCCCCAGCTTTATTTCTATTTTTGTTTTATTTTGTTACCTTTTACCTAACTCCTAAGATACCAAAAACTAGTCCAGACAAAATGAGATGTCTACAGGCACAACACAATCTCCAACTCTCTTTTTAGGGATGAGTGGTCCATTAACAATGATCTTCCATACTTTATAGTCATTAGCTTGGATAAAAAGCCTCATACTTGTCTTCCAATACGAGTAGTTCTCACGATTGAAGAATGAAGGTCTCATGATGGAATGGCCTTAAGTCCCATAGCGTTTGCATTTGTCTCAAATGCCATGAGACAAACTTCATCTTGGCATTTTAACTCTTGTGAGCTTCTTAAAGCTTTAAGCATTATGTTTTCATTCCCCAATTTTTTTTTTTAGCTATCAAGGATCTTTTCTCAAGGTTATGAAACATACAATAAAGACCAAAGCTCTGATGCTAATTGTTAGCTCAAAGAAAAGATTGAACCAAGAAGGGGTGAATTGGTTCTCCAAGAACTTGATCATAAATTTATCTTTTATATAAATTTGAAATAAATTAAAAATAAAAAAAGAGTTAAGGATAAGAAAAACAAACAATCAATATATGGAGGTTCGGTCTTTGCACTCGGCACCTATTTCCTCTCTTATTGGCATCCTTGCCAAGGTGATTCCCACAATTCATTAATGAAATTGTTACCTTTAAGGCTAAGGTATAACCTTACAACTCTATCTTTTAAGGCTTAGATAGAACTTTTCAATCCCTTTAAGAATTCTATCCTAAATTCTTAAGTGTTTTCATTCATTTTTACAGAACCCTTTATGTGATACGAAGAAGTAATTGCAAAAATTTAAACCTCTAGTAGGTGGGTGTTTGCTGGAATTTAAGTACAAGTGGATAAGATACAAATAAACTTGAAAGAGTATAAATTTGATACACGAAAAATGAAGAATTTGAAGACTTTGAACTTTTGTTGTTCAATGCTTGATTGATTTTTTTTATCTCTTGCTTCTTCAGCTATTTGGAACCTCTATTTATAGCTTGAAATTGATTTATAGACGTTGGACATTAAATGAGGTGGTTGGAGAGCCGTTGTAGCCTTCATAAATGCTTGTTCTGTTCAAAACCGCGCTGTTGTATCAATACAATACAATAGTATCAATGCAAGAATTAAAAATGTGACCATTACAGCCTGTTGTATCGATACAGAAGGTTGAGTATCAATACCAATCAACTTGTATCGATACATATAGGGTGAGTATCGATACTTACTGCACTATATCGATACATGCTGATATGTATCGATACAATTGAGGGTTTTAAGCCTAGTATTGATACATTTATGCATTGTGTTAATGCATTCTTTTAAAATCCTTTGTAAAATGATTTTTCTTGGCTTGAAATTGACTCAAACATATCTAAAAAAAAATATTCTAAGTATAAATGTGTATTTTGGAACATCTATTTTTGAGAAAATAGAAACTTAGTATTTTCTTTTCAAAATAATTTTCAATTTAACACAAGTACTAAGTTGAAAATAGTTGAGTACAAATTAATTTAGCTTAAGTTATTTGTTATATCAAAACCGAAATTAATTCAAAGCTAACAGATTCTCTTGAGATTTAATATAAAAACATTTTTAATTTTTATTAAATTATATACATTATATATGTATTATATAATATAATATAATTTTAAAATAATATATATTATTTTTAATTTTTTTTAAAAAATTGGGACTTAATGTCAAATATTTTTTAATTTTTGTTATTTTAACTAGTTTTTTGAAATTTAATATAAAACACTTTTTATTTTTATTATTTTTATATAATAATTTAGGATTTAATATAAAATATTTTTATTATTTTTAAAATTATAATTTATGATTTAATATAATTCAAAATTATTTTATAAGTCAAAATTTAATATAACATTTTTTATTTTATAAATTTAAAATTTAATATAAAATATTTTTTAATTTTTATTATTTTTAAATAATATTTTTAATATATATTTTTATATATATTTAGACCCCCATTATTTGAAACAAACAAGGCCCAAACAGAAAGCAAGATGTGAAGGACAAAAAATAATTATAATTTTTTATTAATAATTTTAATAATTATTATTTTTCTTTAAAATTATCTTTTTTGATTTGACCTATTTGTAATAATTTACAGTCCATTTCTTTGTTGGAAAGTTCCCTATATATAGCGCAATTGATAGAAGCGTACGGCCATCTGATTCTCTGCCAAATTGGCAATTCTTACTGTACAGTATCAAAATATTCCTCCCTCCTTTTCATTTCTTTCCAATTCAAACCTTCCCCCTTTTTTTTTTTTTTAGCATTGCGGGGCTGCTGCGCCCTTTTTTTTTTTTTTACTATTATGCTTTGTTATGTACAATTTGTGATTATTATATTTTATTATTTTGGAGACCCATGAGTATATTATATTATATTAATGTTAAAAAAATTAAAAGATTATTTAAAATAAAATTTTACTTAAAAATAATATGAATATCATATAAATAAGTAAATATAAAAATTATATAATACTAATTATTTATTTATCAAATTTATATAATATATAATATTTTAAAATGATTATAATTTTTTAAAATAATATAAACTTGACGTAAATATATAATTACATAGATCGTGAGATCTACTAGGAAGAGCCATTATCTCAGAATTTTCATAAAATCAACGCTTCAATTTTTCACATAATTATGTAAGAAATACTTTTTTACAATGTTTTTAGGTTAATAGGAATCATCTTTAATAATATGAACAATATAACAGAGAAAAATTTTGAAATTTGATTTTTTCTTTTTTAATTTTTTAAAGAAAAGTTCAGTTATTAATTGAGTTTGATTGGATAAATGTTTCGGTACATTAACTAAGATTAGTTAATACTTAAACTCTATTTATTTTCAACTTAATATTAAAATAATTATTTGATATAATGATAGTTTAAATTTTTTAACTTCAAAGACAATGTTAAAATATTACCATAATCCTAAGTGCATATTTAAAAACATAAAAATAAATAAACAAGACATATGATAATATTTTAATCTATTTATAAAATTAAAAAATTTTTATATAAATATGTCAAGGAATAATTTTTAATATCATTATTCTTATATTTTGTCAAATTTCAAAAGATTTATGGCATAATGCATTAGTTGCAAAATCTCAATAAATATCAATAAACACTGATCGTCAATTTCTCGCTAATCAATAATATTTCTCATTTATATTAACATTATATTTTTAGATATTTTAATTTTGTTTCTTATTAAAAGATTTAACGAAATTGAAGGCACGGTGAAAAATTTTACTGCTTGCATTAATAAAATATTACACAAATATTAAAATTTTATTAATTTTTTAAAATCAATTAAATTTCCTCCATTGGACCTCCAACCCTTCGGCCATTTCCCCTACTTCCCCCTTTCTCTATTTTCTACCGTCCTTTCTTTTTTCTAATCCAAAATAATTGAGATAAAACTGAAGAAAAATCGAAACCCCAAATCCCAGTTCACTGCCATGACCAAAGCCTTGCTTTGGTTTTTCATTCCATACTCTCCAAAACCAAAAATTAAAAGAGATCATCAGGAAATCAGTGGAGCCACTGGTTATGGCAGTAGTAGCAGTGGCTCTAAGGCTGAGAGTTCAAGCATTATTAATCCTAGCAAAGGACAATTATGGGAAGAAGATCAAGATGCCGGTGGCATGGACGAGCTATTTGCCGTTTTGGGTTACAAAGTTCGGTCATCGGACATGGCAGATGTGGCTCAAAATTTGGAACAGTTGGAGATGGTCATGAGAACTGCTCAAGAAGATGGGATTTCTCATCTTTTTTCTGGCACTATTCATTATAATCCTTCCGATCTTTCAGGTTGGGTTGAAAGCATGATGGCTGAGTTAAGCAATCCAGCAACACCAAATCTTGATCCTGTTCTGCCAAATTCGGATTCCAATTCTTCCATCCTTGCTCATGTAAATAATTCAGATCCTTCAAAACCACAGCATCAGCAACAAATTGTTATCAGCAATCAATCTCAGGTTTATAATGATGATTCCGAGTAGGATCTCAGGGCTATTCCAGGGGTTGCTGCTTACCCACAACAAAAATTAGAATCGGATTCGGAAACTACCCGGAAACGAAAGAAAACTTCAATTGCTTGATCTGGATCCACTGGATATGACTCTTCATCCTCATCACCACAAGGGATTGGAGTTTCAGGTGCTCTAACCGAGTCATCAACTCGCCCTGTTGTTTTGATTGACTAGCAGGAAACTGGGGTTCGACTGGTTCACACCTTGATGGCTTGTGCTGAAGCTATCCAGCAAGATAATCTCAAGCTAGCTGATGCTTTGGTCAAACATATAGACTTACTTGCCGCGTCTCAAGCTGGTGCCATGAGAAAAGTTGCTACCTATTTTGCTGAAGCCTTAGCTCGTCGAGTCTACAGGATTTACCCACAAGACTCTCTTCACCCTTCTTACACTGATATTCTGCAGACGCACTTCTACGAAAGTTGCCCCTACTTGAAATTTGCTTATTTCAGAGCCAATCAAATTATCAGGGAAGCTTTCACGACGGCAACCAGAGTTCATGCTATTGATTTCGGGTTAAAACAGGGGATGCAATGGCCGGCTTTAATGCAAGCTCTTGCATTAAGGCCTGGCGGCCCACCGGGTTTTAGATTAACAGGTATTGGCCCGCCTCAGCCGTATGATACTGATGCTTTGCCGCAAGTGGGCTGGAAGTTAGCTTATTTGGCTGAAAATATTGGCGTCGGATTTGAGTTCAGGGGATTTGTCGCCAATAGTTTGGCGGACCTTGAGCCCGAAATGCTCGAGATCGGCCCTCCCGAGGTCAAGGCAGTGGCGGTGAACTCTGTTTTTGAACTTCACCGTCCGCTAGCTAGACCTGGGGGGATCGAAAAAGTTCTTTCTTCCATCAAAGCCATGAAGCCCAAAATTCTCGCGGTCGTAGAACAAGAAGCTAATCATAGTTGGTCCGGTTTTCCTAGACCGATTTACTGAAGCTCTACATTACTATTCCAGCCTTTTTGACTCGTTAGAAGGCTCAGGGGTGGCGCCACCGAGTCAAGACCTTGTTATGTCCGAGCTGTATTTGGGAAGACAGATTTGTAATGTTGTTGCTTGTGAAGGGGTGGATCGAGTTGAACGACACGAGACATTGAGTCAGTGGAGGACTCGGATGGAAACAACCGGGTTCCGCCCGGTTCACTTGGGTTCAAATGCTCGCAAGCAAGGTAGTATGTTGTTGGCTCTCTTTGCTGGCGGTTATGGGTTAGAGTGGAGGAGAACAACGGGTGTTTAATGCTTGGGTTGCATACGAGTCTGCTTGTCGCCACCTGGGCTTGGCAACACGGCACCACTGAATGAGGACAGTGAGTTGACTCAAGAATTGAGATGAAAAAAATCCTAGTCAAAGAAAAAGTGGAACTTGGAAGGAATATATTGCAAGTGGGTCGCAGACTGAACGATGCAAGTGGGTGAATTAAAAATCAATCCAAGTGAGAAATTCTATTTTTCTTTCACTTTTTAATCTATACTCAGATGTTTAGTAGTTTATTGTAAGGTAGATTTTTTATGGGAGCCTTTGTTATTTTCAATTTTGGATCAAACGACAAAGGTTTTTTTTCTATTTTTTTTTCTTTTTAAAAGGATAGCATGATTCTCAACAAGAGTTCTAGTTTGGTGATGCTTTTGAGGGGGAAAATATAGGCATGATTGAAGAAAAAAACTTCCAATCATGTCATCCTTTCGAACCATTGGGGAAGCATATTTTGGTGGCTGGCTTGCTCTCAACATGGTATTTTGATCAAACCCCACTGTTTTCTTTTCTTGAGATTTAGGGGGGAGGGGGGAAGGAGTAGATTGAATCTAGTTTTTCTTTATTTATAAACTTATAGTTTCCCGATGCACACAAACATTTGATTGAATGACTAACGGACTCTAATTTTTTATTCTTCAAATTTAAAAAATATATATATAGAGACACACACACACACACAAACTTCGATTCCATGATTTGAGATCTTAAATCAATTTAGGAATAAATTAGCAAGTTTAATAAGGCGTAACTATTGTTGGAAATATCAGGTTGAATCTATTCATCAGATTGGTTTAATTAAAAATAACTTTTTCTACTCAATACATATTAAATCTCAGAATTTAGTAAATCGGTAAAAATTAGTTTAACCAATAAAAATAGCAAATAATCAATTTTATATTTTTTTTATAATTGAGGAAATTTGAATTGCTAACTTCTTAATCATATATAAAAGTTTACTACATGTTCTTGAACTATATTGAATAAAGTATTTTAGTCTATATATTATTAAATTTAGTATTTTAATTTTTATACTTTTAAAATTGTAGTAAATAAAGAAAAGTAGTTAACAATGTTAAAAAAAGCCGTTTAATTACTGATACAATGTTGACATATTATGTGATATGAAATTTTAAATTTATACAAATATATGTTTGGGTTTAGGGTTAGCTTCAGGTTATTTTTTGTGTAAAATTTATAATTTCACATTTCATAACATATTAGTATTTTATTAACATTCGAATATTTTTTTAATATCGTAAATTATTTTTTATTATTTACCACAATTTCAAAAGTACAGAGATTAAAATACTAAATTTAATAATAAAAAAATCAAAATGTTATTTTCGCTATAGTACAAGGATTTATAACAAACTTTTACCCTTAATCATGTATTAAAATACAATTCATTAAGCTAAATACATATTTTATTAACTAATTACTATATTTAATATTTATTTAATATCAAACTTATATAATATTTATTTTTCTAATTGGATTGTGCAATTTAACCAATTGCATCGATGAACTAGAGGTAACCAATTTAAGCTCCCATACGATTTCCCATTCATCGGATGTAAGAGGATCATGCTTCACTGTGTAATCTCATATTATTTGTAAAAGAAAAAAAGAACTAAACTGTAATAAACAATAAAATGAAGATGAGTCAATAATTACGTGATCTGTTAGCAGAATATTAAACTTTTAATTTTAATAGTTAAAAGATTAAATCATTATAACTTGACTTATTGAAAAAATGAAAAGGATTTAAACAAAGGATTTATTTTATTTTATAGTATCTTCAGTTGCCAAATAGTTCCTTTTAAGTTATTAGAATGCGCCTCTTACTACACTTCAAGAAATTAAATTAAAATTTTAAATATAATATTCATATTAATTATATAAATGTATCACTTGTACACTAATCTAATTCTTTAAGTAAATAAATTTAAAGTTAAATCAAATTACTATGATAAATTATGCAAAATATAAGATAAAATAAAATACAATACAAGCATAATATAAGAAAATAATTAAAATACAACATGGCATGAAAAATAACATAAATAGGGGTATAAGGAAAATTCTTGTAATAGATATACTTATATAGATTTATATTTCAAATATAATTAAATTGTTTATCCCATAGCCTTTCCAAAATTTTCGAAATCTTTTTAATATATATGCTTATACATATTTATATGTCAAATATAGTTATATTGGCCATCGAAAAATTTTGAAAATCTCCTCAATTTATGCTTACATGTATTTATATAGTAGATATAATTAAATTAGCTCCAAAAATAAAATTTATATTTATTTAGTTTTTTGGTTCTTGTCTATGACTTAATTTTATACATTAAAATTTATATATAAAATATAATTATTAGACTTAATCCCAAAAAATTTTATAATTTTTTAATACATTATCATTTATCTTTTAATAGGCCATGAAATAAATAAATTATACATTTTATCTTTTATTGTTGGTTAAAATCAATTATTAATTTTTTAAAAGTTTGACTTTTATTTATTTTTATGTTTAGCCCAAAGTAATTAGTACCGTATTGATGGACGTATCGTTTTTGTTCTAATACATACTAATATTGTTGTGTTTTAATATATCGTTTCAGGTTTATCGATATTTTTTAAATACTTTTTCGTATATATATATTTATAGCTTATTTCAAATTCTTTAATAAAATATCTATTATATAAATATGTAGGTCTATTTCTGTTATATACATTTGCAAATGTTTATTTGCAAATATAAATTTTAAAATTATAAATATTAAATATCAACAAACTTTAAACACCAAATAAATAAGTAAAAATTTAAAAATATAATAAAATATTATTAATTAGGTTCAATAGCTTAATTAATTAACATATTTTATTTTTTAAATGTAATTATAAAAAAAATAAAAGTATCAAGACATTAAAAACATTAAAAATTAATTAAAACTCAAATAAATTATATTAAAAAAATAAAAATCTTTTGACACTATGTTCATTGATATTAATCGATACAGGTCACTAAAAAAACTGAACCAATAAACTATTAAAACTAATATATATCAGCCGATATCAATACGGTATCAGCTACATTTGCCCTCTCTCTTAGAAAACCTGGCTAGCTCCATCTTCGCACCCTTCCATTTGTAATGCTTTTCAACTACAACATACTGCTACTTGAAAATAAAGGTAAATTTATGTTTGGCCCCTTTAAAATTTAAGGTTATTGATATCCTATACATCATTATTTAAAAATAAGATAAAATTATGTTCGTCCCTTCCAAAAATTCAATTTAGCCTTTCATTCATTGGATTTATTTGGTATAGTAAATTTGATAATACTTTTAATTAAAACTTTATTCATCAATCCTTATTATTAATTTAATTTTCTTTATTTTTTTTAATCAATCAAATAGATATATTTACATTAATTATTATATTTAATATTTTTCATTATATACTTGTAATTTAAAAAATAATTAAAGAAAGTCAAACTAGCAAAATATCTAATACAAATTGTGTAGTAAATTTTTTTGTAAATATATTTAATTTTATGGTTTCCTTCAATATGAAATAATTTTATATATATTTAAATTGGATAATTTTTTTTTTTGATATTAAGACTTTATTCTTATTGAATTTTTTCATATGAAATATGAGTTATAATGTTTAAAAATTTTAAAAAATTATTTCATTATAAGAAATTTATATATTGTTAACAAATTTAATAGCATATGTAATATTCAAATTTAATGTTTTCATGTTATAGTTTTCATGGATCGAGTTAGATTAGACTTGCATAGCAAAGAATTTTACTTATCCAAAAGCTTATTTGATTTGAGCTGACAGATAAGCCAATCTGTTGGTTTATTTCATAAATAGATTTTATTTTTATTTTAAATTTTCATATATCTATATATATAACTCAGCCCCTTTATCAATATTTTTAGCTTCGCTCTTAAACATAAACATTATATAAATATGCGAATGTATCAAAACTTATATAAAACAAATTATTAATGTATAAAAGTTTATATAAATTTATAATACTTTGATTATAAAAATAACATTAATGTAATGAACATATAAGTTTTTCTCTAAATTGAATACGATCTACGAAAATATGGAATGAACTGAGACATGACATGAACATAATACAGGAAAAATGATTATAACATAACATGTATACACATGAATGTGTCAAAATATATATAAAATAAATTATTAATATGTAAAATTTATGCAAATTTATAATACTTTAAACATATGAAAAAAAATATAACATAAAAAATAATTAAAATAAAACATGATAAATAACATGAATACGACATAAACATATGAACGTATTAAATTATACATAAAATTAATAACTAACATATAAAATTTATAATTTTTTAAGCATATGAAAAAATAACTAAATACAAACACATAAAATTTTCTTTTTTTTTTTCTCTTTCCTGTCATTCCCTTATTTTTCTTTTCTTTTGTTTTTTTGTTCCTTTCTTTCCCTTTCAATTCTTTGCTCCTTTAGAAAAAAAAAATGAAAATACTTAAAGTAACCCTACAAATACACATATTAACCTGAAGGCAGGAAAAGTTAAATTTGGTATTGAACTCTTTCGAGGGATAACTTTAAATTATAGTATGGATGATGATTTGCACGCTTTAAATTCTTGTTGATCGAAATGCACAGTTTTTACTTCAATTGGGAATTTGGCGGTCTGTGTCTATCCAAAGTCTCTTGCTTAATCTCTTCTGTATACTTGAAAGTAATTTCAATTTTCTTGTTTTCAATTAGTTTATACTACAAACTTTGATGTTCTTTATTGGATGACAGTATGGCTAGTGTTCAAATTCAGCTCAAAGATTTTTCTTTTATTTTTTTTTCTTTTTGGACTTTAAGAGAACATTAAAATTCAATTATCAATTTCCTGGAATTAATTCCAATCACAAAGTGAAATTGACATTGTTTTTAGAAAAAAAAAAAGGATCATTATTAATATCTTACTAACTTAATTTGCAACTTGAGCCAAATTTAAGATTTCTTTTCGATGTATGGTAAGAAAATCTTTTAATCATACTGTAGTATTAAATGGAACTAGATTTTAACTTATGTGTAGTTCATTAAGTAGAAAGGAAATAGATAAGTGTTCGCACGAATGGAAAGGAAAAAGAATATGTATTATATAGTTTCATTCATGAATGGAATAGAGGAAGATTACTATTACATGAATGTTAATATTAATGTTTATAGCCGCACTTTAATTTTATTAAATTTTATAACTGTTCTTTTAGTTTTATTAATTTTTAATCTAAAATTAATGAAATTGATAAAAAAATTTTATAATATTTTGGGAAATATTTAAATTTGTAACTTTTATTCAAAAAAAATATAAAGTAACTAAGAAAATAAGTCAATTGAATTAAAATAATATATAATGAAATAACATAATTGTTATATTACATAAAAAATTCAATAAAACTAAAGATATAGTGATAAAATTCAATAATATTAACATACAACGATAAAATTTAATAGTAAATTTCACCTTAACTAATATATATATATATATATATATATATGTATGTATATACAAATATTCAATAATTCACCGTCTTTTAATAATCACATTATGCGTTTATTCCATCTGCTTGAAGAAACTTTGTACCATAATCTGGGGATAAAAACTGACGCAAGACATGCGACTTGAACAAACAGCAACTATTTTAGATAAACGTACCACGTACAGCAAGCGACTACGATAGAGTCCTAGCATAAACCTTGTGATAAAACATAATAAATCAACCTCAAAAATTCCCATATGTTTTCGGTAAAAGATGCAGATTCCATCTCTACTACAGCAAAATGATCAAACGAATGTGTACAGCAGGTAATAACTGATCTAAAACTAGATGTTATGTCCAAACAAGTGTAAAAGGAAAGTAAATACCGCCTGAATCCATTAAACTGGTCTCAGATGTATTCAAGATGCAGAACTGGAAGTGTCCACCTTATTTTCTGTTGCTCTAGATTTCTTCCATTAAACGGTTCTGAAAGCTCTGCAGATTTCTTCGACAACTCATTATTTTTGAATCAGCTAAATCTTTCAGAATAGCAGGCGATTCTATATTAGACTTACACGGCATTTCCATTATTATCAACAAATGAAAAACAATTTGAACACAACGTGGACACTTCTAAATTTGACCAAGATGATGTTCAATTAATGTAATCTACTTCCTTTTCAGTTTGATCAAAGCTGCAAGCAAGCAAACTTATTTTCCTATCAAGCAAAATATTCAATATGAACCTAAAGGCTAGAAAAGAGTTGGATATAAAACAACATAATACTGGTATACAAAAGCGCGGAAAACCAACAAAACACGCTGGAAAACTACCTTGTAAAGGAACAAAACTTACAATCACAGAACCAAACCCGGTCTTAGCTTTAGATGCAACATAGTCTAGATTTGCATATGGTTCCAAGCATCGAAACAGGGACACCTGAAAATGGGAATCGCAATTATCACCATCAAGCTGCAAACATATCAAATCTGTCAACCCTTGATTTTACCACAAAATTCACCATCCAGTTTGCTTTTCGAAATACATTAGAAAAACCTGAATTTCTAATTAAACTTAGGTTAAAATATATTCTTATTAACACAAATGAGCATTGTTTCTTGATGACCCAAATCATTAATGGAAAATCACTACGAAAGAAAGAATATTTCAGGACGATCTCATAGGACAACTTGAAAAACCGTCCTATTTGTCATATGTTTAAGATTGTCAAGGAAGATTTTAATTTAGGTCCCTAAATCCTATTGAAAATTATTCGTGGAGACGACTAACCTAAAGCATGGGTCTTTCTTATACAAACCAATATTATTAAAGCCCACAACAAAAGTCCATTTCAATTAAAAAAAAAATCAAAAAAATAAAATATTCAGAAGCCCCATTCTCTCCGCTTTCATGCTCTCGCCACAAACAAAATCCTCTCTCCATTTCCGTGATTTCTTGCGATCGACGGCCTTGTTTCGCCGGTGAATTTTTTTTCATCTTTTCTCCTTCCTTTTCCCTCTTTGCTTTTTCAGGGAAAACTTTATCTTGAATTCTCTGCTCGATGGCATCATCTCAAGCCAGGGTTTTGTTTCCAGTCTATGGCTTCTTTTCGAGAGTGCCACCCATGCCATCTAACCGGGATATCAAACTATCATAGAAGGTAATTCAAACTTTGCTTAAATTCAATTGAAATTGTTTAGTTTTTGATTAATCACTCTAGAAATCTTATTCGAACTGTTTCATGTAAATCCCAAACTTGTGTTAGGGTTTTTATGTTCTATTATTTTTATTACTGTTTTCTATTAGATGAAATTGCAATGGTGGTGGAGTGATATATTTGATATTTAAATGAATTTTTCTTTTTGTTTAAGTATTTGTTTTCAATCAACTGCAAATTGAAGCGATCAAATGGCTTCATGCGTGCTTGTTGAAACTGAGCAGAAACAGGGATCAAGACTATTTTTACATATAACAAATAGGATTGCTTTTGTTTTAGAGAGGTAATGACGTGCTTGTAACTAACTTGGATACGGATTTTTGAATGAAAAATACTGAGAAAATCATCAGTGTTTTTTTATTTATTTGATCTAGCTCTGTTAAATATATTTTAGGCTCCATGTATTATAACTAATATTATTAACACGAACTAACTACTTGAGAAGGAACACCGGTTGACATGGTGTATGGTTCAATCTATCCTTAGCATAAGCAGCTTGTGATTGCATTAAATCTAGTTGATTTTTTTTTTCTTTTAAGTTATTGTGTAAAATTAGTTGATCATGTAATGGCTGCTATGTAGTTTTTAGTGTAAATTTCCCAATAATGGTAGACTAGAGATTTATGTTGATTTTGCAGCTTATGGTATACTTGGATGGTAAAATAATCTTGCCAACATGATTTCCATATGTGTTTGATCTGTTTGGACTTGATCTCTATTTTCTGTATACTTTCTAAAGATTCTTGATTGTTAGTGCAAAATCTACCTTTTTAGGTACCACGAATTATCTATCCGAGAAAATTCCAAAAAACACTTCTAGCAAGGTGTACATAAATTGTGACCTCTACGCTCATTAAAAGTACGTGTATGGTTTCTAATTCTAAATTAGACAGTCAATTCTTTTGGGTTTTTATGGCAAAGATACGATAACTTGGGTATTCATAAAATTATTCATAATCATTGAGAAAACTCCAACTTTACCAAATATTGCAGAGATAAGGCTAGGCTTTTTGATACTTTGAAATCTAAAAATGAAGAAAATGAGGCTTATTTAACTGCGATAGAGGTTAGTTTCTTATCATTGAGTCTTGGCGTTGCCTTAGGTACTTCATGATGGTTTCTTAAGGTCGTTACTTTGGTTTTTCTCCAGTCAATTAGACAGGCATATGATGATAGGCAAACACAAAACTAGTAGCTATTAATGGGTATCACTTTATTGCATTTCTGAGATTTTATTGAAAAGTTTATGTATTGGCATCATTTTATTGGATTTTTTTGCTTCCATAAATTGATTGGTTCTCGTAATAATTTTTTTATAACTATGTTTTTGTACTCACTGCAATAAATGGTGATATTGGACTTTTAATTTTATTATAAAGACTTATGTGCTTATTTTGAAACAGAAAGTGCAGTGAATATCTGTGGTGTTGTGATAGCCTGTTCTTGTCAATGACTTTCGGCATCTAGGCAGAGTAGTTGGTATCGTATGTGTTGATCAAGGTAACGCCTTAAATTTCGAGCAAATTTATTGTCAATTCTGACTAGAAATATGTGTTTTGAGCAATTTATCACTATAGAAGATTTCACATGTTGATCTTTGTGAACCTAGACAGTAGTTAGTCCATTAACTAATTGAAGTGCTTATAACTGGTCAAGCGTTTGAGATAAGTTTGTCCTTGAGCGTGGTTGAATTAAGAAAATCATATGGTGATTCATTGATTCTATAATTTATAGATGACAGCATAACTTAGTGGTGGACCAGGCCATTTGGTGGGCTGATTAAAATTAACGTAGATGAAATTCTGCTTGTATGATGGCTTAGTGACGTTGGAAACTGCAGCCACTGTTTGTTTTTGTAGAGTGCCTAATGCAACGATTTAACGTTTTATTTGTGAAAATTTGCATATTTTCATGCATTTGAACCTTCTCTTATACTGAACAATTTTTTTTTTCTTGATCTTATTTTCTGATATTGGTATATTTAGGTGGCAGTATCTTTGACAACATGCATATATTTCTTTACTGAAAAAAGAGAGCTTGGGTTGGGCTTTCATTATCAGGTAAGCAATAGTTTGTACAACTTTCGTTTCCTATTCTCTTTTTCATGTGTTACTTATTACTTATCTTTTATTTTCTTTGTTAATTTGATCTTTTATTTTTGCTCTATCGTTGCATTGCAGACTCAGTGTTTGTTAACTTCATTGGTGGGATACGTTTTCCTATTTCTTGATAGTTGATAGTTGATCACGTGGGCATCTTCGAAAATTTTATTTTGTTATAAATAGAGAATGATTTTATAGACAGTATTATGATTAGTTGTGATAATATTTTAAATTCTAATAGAGTTTAATCTGAAGTTTTTATGGATTTAATTTAATTTTATTATGTAAGTACTTTTTTCTTTGTATTATTAGATTTAAATATATACTAATATTGCTAAATAAAATAAAATAAAATAAATTTGAGATAAAGTTTGGGGATGACATATGTTCTTAATGTAAATTAGGGATGACAATCGTCCTTAAAAATAAATTTGATATTTCCATTATAATTTTTTAGGGGATGATAGTTGTCTCCAAAAATATTCATTTAGAGAAAAAAAAAAGCTCCTAAATATTTTGGCATTTTTATAAATTTGGGGATGATATTTGTCCCCAAAGCTTTGGGGACGAAATTCGTCCTTAATTATAGGAATAATTGGGGATGATTTTTTATAATCATTCACAAAATTTATCAGAGATATGGTTATAGAGGATGACTATTGAAAAAGATTTAAATCATTTTTAATTTATTTTAGGGATCATTTTTAGTCATCTCTAAAATTCTTAAATTTTGTAGTGAATGGTTAATGCACAACACAAAAAAAAAAAAAAAAAAAAAAAAAATAAAACACCTCTAACTTTGACAACCAATCTATCACATTCTTAGCTGCAAAGTAATAAAACCCAAACAAAAAACATAACAACTATAAAGCTTAGGAGTTCTATATGACAACAAACAAATAAACCTTAGCCTTACTTTTGTGAAGACTAGTTTTATAACTCCAATCTCATTACCATGAAGAGTAGTTTTATCATTATCTCCCAAAATCACCCATTCCCTCAATTTACATTAATTTATGTCTAAAACTAAATCAAATCATTAGCTTTTTCAGCTATATTTTAATAATAGTAATTGCTTGTAGGAGGAAGCCCTGTAGGCCGATCGTTGTGGCTTGTAAGGAGTTAGAATTTAGTGATTTCATGTAATAAACATTATACTTATTGTTAATGTTAATGATGTATTTCTTTTTCCATAAGATTTCTTTTCAATAATTGTTATAAAAGTCTTATAAAGGTAAAGCCCATGAAACATATTGGCCTTGCAAAAGAATTGTAATGTGTTACATTATGGGATCCTTATGTTTCAAAACCGTATTTCTAAAATGTTCCTGGTTATAATATTATGAAGACAGGGCATTGACAATTCACAAGGACTGGCATATGTTAAGCCTTGATGCATAAGATGCATGCAACCAATCTTTGTTATGAGAACTAGTTCATGAACATGACTTGTTATGAGAGTTCTATTTAGTATTTCACTCAAGTGTTTATGAAAAATACTCTCATGTGTTAGTAGTTAAAGTGATCTTTAGACTTGTGATATCAAGTTATCTTGTATGTGAATTATCATACTTAAAGATTATCGTGAACGGGTCCACAATGGATGCATATCAAGACAAGGGTAGTTTTGAGTATGATATGAAGCATACTGCAGGTAAACGAGTGGTCCAAAGAGGATTTATTACCCCAAGTGATTTAAAGAGACATACCTCACATGTTCTTGGCCTGTGTTAATTCAAAGTCTTTGACTAAGGCAATATTGATTATAGACATAGGGGTTGCATGCTAATATGGAATAAATTAAGATTAGACACTGAACCATGCTCTTGCTAATTCCAAGATATATGATGAAATGATTGAATTACACTGAGATAATAAACATTGAAGGGCTTGTCAAAACCATATTAACATTCCTTGCATGTTGGGTGACTACGATGCATTGCTAAATGACAATCTTGGTTTATAAATATAAATATTCTTGACTTATTATTTTACATTTATTATTGGCATGATGGGGGCCTAATGGGTCACACATATGAGGGTGATTAGTCGAAATTAAAATGAAACTGGGCAATATATCTAATACAAGTAAAAGCTACTTAGGCTTAATTTGAGTTAAGTCATATGGACCAAGGGAAAAATTGTAATTTCATTGGGATTAAAATTTTAAACTCTAGATATATTAACCTATTTTTGCTATCCGACAAAGGTGAGAGAGCACTTTGAAATTTGACCAAGAGACCTCAAAAGCCTAATTTGCATTTTTTCTTAACTTTCTCTAGGAGGGGTTGCACAATGTTAATTGTTCTTGGAAAAAGTTTCCTTTCTTGATTTTGATTATAGAATCAAGGTTTTCCAAGTGTAAGGGAAGGTTTATTCAAAATAAGTTGCTAGCATAGCTCCCAGCAATAAAGTTTCTCTCTTTTAGAAGATTTTCTAGTCACCTATGTGAATAACTGTTAGAAGCTTGACACTTAGATAGCTTTGGTCTTAAAGATTGACAACTTATGGTCATGGAACATTCATCAAAACCCTAATTTGAGGTATGAGTACCATCAGATCTGTTTGTTAGATAATCTGATTGATCAAAACATGCAAGCTAATAGAAGTCTCAAAGTTGCTTGTTTTCATTATTTCATTACGTACATATGATTAAATTTTGTGAAAAACCTTTGTATAATGTTCAAGCATGAAGTTGACATTTCCAACAAGTTGTATCAGAGCCTCCTTGTTTTGCTTTTATTAATCTAGTGTTTTGGTTGTTATTGATTGCAAAATTGTTTTAATTTTGATATACTTTGATCTAATTCATTTATTAAATTGTTTCTATTAAATTTTTAATTTTTCACCATGTTAATCTATGTTTATTTTTAATATTAAGTAGTCTAAATTTTTTTTCTAATTAAATTGACATTGGAGTGATCAATTGACAAGTTATTGATTAGTGGAAGGTTGGCTCCGTTCTGGTGATTTTTATGGTGCTGAAATTTTTAGCAGCCCATGGTGTGATTTTCCTTGATTTTCCACCATGAAAGTGTTTTGAAAATTTCATAATATTTTTTTTGGAAAAATTAGGTTAAAATCTAGGATCAAAAGGTTTTAATTTTGGACCAATCTAGATGCATTAAGTCGATGTTATAGAAGCAATATCTTGTCTTCCTTTGTGTTGCCTTGGTGTGGCATCATTGGTAGCAAGTAGTTGTTGCATATTTATTGTAATTTCAGAGGTTTAGTGGGAGGATGATGATGGAATTCAAGTTGGATTAGGAATGCCTGGCAGTAAGCATGTTTAGAGGTGAATCCTACCTAGAGTAGGAAATTTGACTTGCAACCATCTCTTCTACTTAGAGTAGGATTAATTTAATATGGTTTAGCTTAAAACTTTAAATCTGATGTGATCAACTTATATTAACCAAATTAAATTAAATAATAAAAAAAACTTTTGCTAAATGTTAGCGGAAGGTGGCACAAACACCTTCCTAAGTGGGTTAGCCCAATCATGACTTCTATTGATTATCAAACACCAAATTATCCAATTAAGCTATTTTTCTTAAATTGTTTAAGATACAAATTGGATAATGTAATAAACATAGAATTAAAATTTAGTTAATTTGATTAATTGAAAAATATATTAAATTAAATGATTAATCTTGCTTGGAGTAGGATTTGTTCTAATATGATTAGAACAATTGTTAATCATATAAAAAATTGTTTTCTTGATTAAATTAAATATGGATAAATTGTTTACATTTCAAAAATTGGTAATTTGAATTAAAACGCATGTTCGTTAGTATACATTCATAATTGTTGTGGATGTATCCGATGATTATGGACTAGGCCTAATAGGATTGTGGATGTAGGATTGATTGTTAGTGATTATTTAATTTTTTTTAATTCAATAGGGTTTAAAAACCCTACCTTATCTTAATTTTTCCAATGTTGCAAATTCTTTTCTCGCATAGTTCACCTCGAATGTAACTTGAAATTTCTTTATTACAAATATAATTAGATTACTCAAACTGTAAAACTAGGGAGGGTTAGGAAAATTTGTAACTTAAAGATGGAGATCCAAGCGAAGGCACCATGAAGCTCGGGAGACTGCAAGAAAACTTGTGATGATATTTTATGTAATCACCTAAGAATTGACCAAGTAATCTCCTTTGATGGCTCGAGGAGGTTGCATTAGTAATGTCCACAATCATCCAAGTAGTATGCATGATAATAGATTTATTTTATGCAATATTATAAATGCTATGCATGCAAATGTGATGAGACCTTAACTAAAAGATAAAATGAACAAACGAAATCCCTTTTACAATATTGAGTCACATGCTTCGCATGATAAAGATGCCTTCCATTATTCATAACATGATACCTTAGTTCTAACCACAGGGTCCTGTTAGGCAAACTTAAGGTCCTTTCCGTCCGAACTGCTTATGTTATGAATGATGGTTCTCATTCAACCAGTGCCATGTTGTCTGGATAGGTAAAAACTTGATAGCGTAGCATTAAAGGCGAAGGTTAGGCAAAATGCATATGATGCTTTTTGGTAAAGAGTTACCACCTACCTGATCTAAGAGTTGCATAGAGATGCAATTGACAAGCTATGTTGCCTACCCAATTAGACTTGTTATAATTTATTGGGCAAACCCAAGGTTGCAACACTTTGAGAGGGATCCTAGCCCACTGGAAATATGTTGAGGAGAGATTTTTGTATAATAATGAGGGCTATTATTGCGTAAAATTAGTGTGAGAATCAATAAAGATCTAATACCTCATCCTTATTGATTTGAAACATGAATATCTAATTACTACTCATTTTCATACTAGGTTGTTGATGATGGTAATCATAGTAACTGTGTTGTGAGGCATACTAGATTCCATAAGCCCAAAGTAGTTGGACTGATATGTAAGATTGAGAATTGTTCTCAATAAAAGGAAGGTTATTGACTTTCACATGATTGAATTAAATTATTCTATTATTGATTTGACCACCTAGATAGTTTATTCAGGTTATGGATCACACTTATGCAATGAAATAAACTTGTTAAAAAACAGTTGAGAGTTGAGCTCTCATGAGGTGCTTCTAAGAATGTACATTAGAGCAAAGTTACGACGACTGCCAATCGAACCTGTACCTTATCATTGCAACTGATAAGCTTAGAGTTAGATCTGTTAAATTTAAATTTATGAGGTGTACTAAAGAATTTCATGGATACTATTTCTACAACCCAACTAATCAACAAGGTAGTTATTCAAAAAACAATCTTCTTAGAAAAATAGTTTCTACTAGAAGAGTTCAGTGGGAGTAAAATTGATCTTGAAGAAGTTTAAGAGCCGCAAATAGACATTTCTATGAAACCGAAGTGGAGAGATGAAGCATTAGATGTTCCATCCAAAACTCAAAAAACACAAAAACTCCAACAGTCTGATAGGATCAGGCAAACTTCTAAGAGATATAGATATCTCATGGATAAAATTGACTTGCCTAGTGATTTGAACCTACAACTTAAGGAAGCAATGTCTGACACTGGTTTTAAGAAATGGCTTGATGTTATGAAGTTTGAGATAGCTGCCATGGATGTTAACCAAGTGTGAACTTTGATTAACCCCTTTAAAGGGATAAAGCCCAGAGGGTGTAAATGGGTCTTTAAGAGAAAGACTGATGTAGATGGCAACGTGCAAACATATAAGGCTAGATTGGTGGTGAAAGGTTATAATCAAGTTGAAGGCATTGATTATGAAGGAACCTTTTCACTAATTGCTATGGTAAAATCCATTCGGATATTGCTTACTTTCATATTCCAATTATGAGATATAGCAAATGATGTGAAAACAACATTCTTAATGGGCATCTACAAGTGCAAGTGTATATGACATAGCTCGATGGTTTTATATCTAAGTCAAACCCATATCAAGTATGTAAGCTGAAGAGGTCCATTTATGGATTAAAGCAAGCTTTGAGGAGTTGAAACATCAGATTCGATGAAGCAATTAAAAAATTTGGCTTCAAGAAAAATACTAATGATCTATGTGTTTTAAGAAGATAAATAGACAGGCAATTGTTTCCTTATTGCTATATATTGATATATTGCTTATGGGAAATGATATACCTATGCTACCAGTCACTAAGGTCTGGCTGTCTATATAATTCTCCATGAAGGATTTAAGAGAAGCTACATTCATTTTGGGAATTGAGAACTATAGAGATAGATTGAAATTAATGCTTGGCTTATCCCAATCGTTTTACATGGATAAGATTCTTAAAAGGTTTAAGATGGAAAACTCCAAGAGAGGAAACTTACCATGGTACATGGTATACATTACTCGAAAAAATTGTGTCCTAAGATATCGGATGAAAGGACACAGATGGATGAGATTTCATATGCCTTAGCAATTGGATCCATCATATATGCCATGTTATTTACTAGACCAAATGTATCATATGCTTTAAGTATCATTACCAGATATCAAGGCAATCCTTGTGAATCTCACTGGGTAACTGTGAAGAACATCCTAAAGTACTTGCAAAGGACTAAGGTTATCTTTCTGGCTTATGAAGGGGTTGATCTCTAATCTAGAAGATGCACTTATGCTAGCTTATAATTGGATTAAGATGACTATAAGTTGCAAAATGGTTTTATATTTACCTTTAATGGCACCGCAGTGTGTTGGAAAAGTTACGAAAAGGCTACAATTGTAACTTAATGACTAAAACCGAATACATCTCTATATGTGAGGCAGTAAAAAAGGCAGTTTAGATGAAATAGTTTGTTATCAAACTTGGAGTGGTTCTAAGCATTGTTGACCAGTACCTTTTTGATAACAATAGAGCCATAGCACAAGCTAAGGAACCATGGTCTAATCATAAATCCAAACACATCTTGCAATGGTATCACATCATTAGAGATATATAGAGAGATGTGACATTGTTATGGAACGAATACCCATAGAGGATAATATAGTTGATCTTTTCACTAAAGATTTGTCCTGGCAGAAATGATCATCATATGGAGAGTATGGGACTCAGAACTATGGATGATTGGCTTTAGTGCTAGTGAGAGATTGTAGGAGTAAGCCCTGCAAGACAATTGTTGTGGCTTGTAAGGAGTTCGAATTTAGTGATTTCATTTAATATACATTAAATTTATTATTAATGTTAATGAGGTCTTTCTTTATCCATAAGATTTCTTTTCAATAACTGTTATAAAAGTCTTATGAAGATGAAGCCCATTAAACACATTGGCCTTGAAAAGAAATTGTAATGGATTACAATTATAGAATCCTTATGCATCAAAGTCATGTTTCTAAAATGTTCCTATCCATAGTATTGCCAAGACAAGGTATTGACAATGCATAAGGACTAGCATATGTTAAGCCTCCATGCATAGGATGTATGCAATTGATTTCATAAGTTAAAGTATAAAGATACTTAGGGATAGCATATAGGTGTTTTTTATGAGAACAAGTTCATTTTTAATGATCTACTATGAAAGTTTCATTTGGTATTTCACTCAAGTGTCTATGAAAAATATTCTCATATGTTAGTAGTATAAGTGATCCTTAAACTTGTGACATCAAGTCATCTTGTATGTGAATTATTATACTTATAGATCATCACAAATAGGTCCACAATGGATAGATACGAATATAAAAGGTGGTTTTAGGTATGATGTCGCAACGTACTTCGGGTTGGATCCTCATGGATCCATGGGTGCATACGACTTAAAATATTTTTTTTAACTTAGGAATGTCTTCTTGACCGAGACTTTTCCTTCGCGACGTGATGAGAATGAGAAAGTGCATATTCTCGACTTATGACACAGTGAAGGGGATCATAAGACGAATCACTCATCTTATTGGTTTTAGATGAGCATCATGAAATGGCCAACGTTTGGAGTTACCACCGATCATTTCAAGTTAAGCATGATCAGATGCTTATCGAAACCCATGTTTTGAGTTACGAAACTCAAAACATCGATCTCGTGGTCTACGTAGTGCAAAGATTCGCTGTTTGGGTTCGAGAGTTGGTTACGCACGATGAGATACGAACCACTTCGTGACGCCCGAAATCGGTACCTTACTAGCTATGTCTTATGTCAGTTTTGATTCTTTTGATCTTAACTCGTCACTATTTTGATATAACCCCCTTTTTATGTATGAATTTTATAAAAACACGAATCCAGTTTTGATGAAAATATTTAATCTTATCTATGCCCCGGAGAGATGGGAAATATAGAGATTTTCAATAAAAATGACCTCTGGATTTTACTTTGAAAATGGAATGTTTCACTTAAGGCACTGGAGAGATACCCACGTGGGATATTACCTTTAGTTTTACTTGAAATGATTGGAAAACATGAATGCAAATAATCATCATA
>JBBYHM010243649.1:0-29943 GCA_038381775.1 Adansonia rubrostipa | reverse complement strand
TATTTGGTGATGAAAAATTACTCTAATAAAAGAGTAAATTAAGCTATTTTGGGTGTAAGGACCTTGACTTAGTGTTTCGGGTGGACAACTTGTCCTCAACAAATAAAGTGCGCAAAAAAAAAAAAGATTTTGATGTACAGTGGGAGTAATCTAACCATTTAAGAATGATGTACATCAAATCTATATTAGTAAATCAATTTGTGATTTCATCCTAATTGCTATAAGGTCATGGATTATTGCAAAGTTACTAATGACCAGATTGTTAAATCTGATAAGGTTTTAGCTTTCACCCTAATAAGGAAGCTTTCAGGATAAAGTGCAATAATTCTAAAATTATGCATGAGCACATTATGGGATTTAAGAGACATTGTTGCTTAACTTAAATCTTCGAAATTGAGTTTTTCGAATAAATCTCTTATTACTTTCATATTTAACCTTTTTCCTAATGAGTATGACCATGAGAAACAAATATAAAGAAAATGGTCTATCAACGAACTCTCAGTTATATGTATTCAAGAGGAAAAGAGATTAAAGAATGAGAAACTAGATTCGATTAGCCTAATGACTCAAGGTAAAAAGTGATAAATAGGCGATAAAGGTAAAGAAGGGAAAAATGCCAATAACAAAAATGACATCAAGTCCTCTATTTTGTTTTAATTCAGATATATAAAGAAAAATTGCTTAAAGTATAAAAGGGACTAAAAAATAAAGGTAAACTCATTTTGTATGAATCTCTTTTAGTGATGTTCCTAATAACATATGGTGGTTGGACTTACGCTCAATAAATTATATTTCTATAACCATTTAATGTTTCATAAAGACAAGAAAACCAAAGGAAAGTGGGAGGAACATCTACCATAGAAATCATTATCAGGATCATTTTTGACATTAAGATTTGTTTTAAAACTTAAAAAGGTTTTTATCTCTTATTTTACAAAATTTCTTAATTAAAAAAATTTTGAATTTAAATTTTTAAATTCTATTATTGAAATTTCAAAAGAGAATTTTCTACTAGATTTTTCATCATTAAATTGGATCCTGATTATGACAATAAGTTTGTTAACTATTTTATTTGATTTTTGGTAGCAAAGAAGTGCTACATATAAAACTCCTTCAAAATTATGGTTTAAAGATTGTGTCACATCTTCATATAGAAATTGAGGAGAATTGGCAATGATGGAGTTCTTAAAACTGTTGAGTTTGACATTTAAGTTAGTTCCATTAAGAAAAAGGCAAACTAACAAGCCCACTAAAGGAAGCTAAAGAAAGCACTGTAATATTTAGAGATCATACACTTTCTCCTAAGTTTATGGATTGATGTATTAAAACTGCTATTGATGTCTTTATTAAAGTGCCAACTAAATTATTTTTTAAATTTTTTAAAATTACGGAATAGTTGGAATCTAGCTTAAGACATTACAGGTTGTCCAATTAAAGTGAAGGCTAGTAACCCAAACAAAAGGAAATTGGATCCAAGAATAAGTTAGCAGTTGTAAGTTATGCAATTAACTTAAAGAGGTAAATGTTTTAAATATCTCTCATATTCGACTAGAATTGTTGAAGTTAGAAATGCTAAGTTCCTTATGGATCATGAGTCCAGTGGGAGTAACTTTCCTCGTAAGGTTGTTATTAAGGAATAAATTTATTTAGATTAATCTTTTGTAAAAGACTTGATTGTTTCTCAAAATAAACATACAGAATTAACTAGAGAGCAATCAAATCAAGTACAATCTTTACAATAGATCATTAATCTCACCGACTAAAGGTGTACAATATGTATAAATAATTATAGAATTAAGAGATCCAATGGGCAAAAAACTAGACATTTCTATTACTTGGTTGTATACCTATAAAAGTCTAATTTTGATATTGGACATAAAGATGATCTTGTTTTCATTAGCCATGAATAGTAAAAATTTCACACTTTGGCATAAAGCTATGATAAAAAAGATAGAACCAATGGCCAATAATCAAGTCTAATAACTCGTTGAATTGCCTTTTGGCAATTTTGAACGATATAAGGTTAAACTAATGGTCAAAAGTTTCATTCAAAGGAGGTATTGATTACCATGAAACTTTCTCTCAAGTTTTTTATGAAAGTTTCATTAAAAATTATCATAGCTTTTGTAGCTCATTTTTTGATTAAGAGTTACATTAAATGGTAGTGAAAACAACTTGCTTGAATAGGGATCTTGAGAAGAGGTATACATGATTCTACATGAAAGTTTCTTTGAAACATCAGTATATATAGACTAAAACAAGCATCCCACCAATGGTATATCAAGTTTAACAATGTTGAGACATCATTTGGTTTTACTAAAATTATTGTTGATCATTGTTATACCTTAAAGTTCGTGAGAGTAAAGTCATAATTTTAGTCTTATATGTTGGTGATTTTCTCCTTGCAAGAAATGATTCAGCTTTGTTGCATGAGATAAAGGTTTTTATCTCGAAACTTTAATATGAAGAATTTAGGTGAAACTTCATATGTCATAGGCATAAAGATTCATAGAGATAGATCTAAAAAGACCTCAAGTCTTTCTCAGAAAGCCTATATCAAGGCAGTTTGGGGAAAAAAATTAGAATGCAAAGCTATTCACCTATAATGGTACAAATTGTGAAGGAGATATTTCAATCTAAGTCAATATCTCTAAATAATTTGGAAAAAGAATATATAAAAGGTATTAAATATGCATATAGTATTGTGAGCCTTATATATTAAGTTTATACAAAACTTGACATAAAGTTTATAGTAGAAGTGCTTGGCAAATATTAAAGTATTCATGGCCTTGGACTATGAAAGCTGCCAAAGGAATTATGTTATAAAGTAATATCACAGGCAATAAAGTTAAGATATTTAATCTCTAGTTTGAGAGTTGTCAGAAAGGCCATTAAAGATCGATTATGACAATTCTTATACAGTATGCTTTTCTAAGAATGATAAAAATGGGAGTCGCAACAAGCAAATAGATATAAAGTAACTTGTTATTGGGACTCTAAAAGAAGCAAGAAGTGGATATCCAACACATCAGTACAAATTTAATGATAGTCAGTCCCATGACTAAAGCATTGTTGACCAAATAGTTTAAAATTCATGTGGATCATATAGGACTAATTAAATATTGTCAGGATGTATTTTGGCTTCTTTGATTATGTTAATTTCACATTCTTATAGTTTATGGACATGTTTCAGTTTGTGCACATAAAGATTACATGTCTAGTGGACCTTGAATGATTATAGAAATTCATTCATAAAGTATTATCTCATAAATGCTTTTTTAAAGATGATCATACATTGTAATACATGGAAGGGAATATTCGTTTTAGAATACTACCATCATGATTTGTGCTATGTAAAATCTTTAATTGAGTAGGAGTCGGGCTAGAGTAACTTATGGCCATATTAAAGTTTTAGATTTAATTATCACCTATTCGAGTTCTTGGTTTATCATATGAGCCAAGTGAGAGAATGTTAGACTTTATGTGGTCCACATGATAATAAATGGACCAAGATAATTAAATCAAATTATTAAGGTAAAATTATAAAGTAAATCCTATTCAGTTTAACTACTCTGGTGATAAAAGTTTAACTCTAATTTAGTAACAAATCAGAATACATATTCCTTGATGGTAGTATACAACTCTAATTAGTCTTCTAGTATAGGTCCCTAGTCTAGTCTATATAAATTGCCTGTACACCATCATAAGGTAATTATCAAGAAAATGATATAAACTAAAAGGCTTATACGGGTGTTCGTCTTCGTGTATTTGGAGCGAGGTTGGGTTTTTGATCAACAATGGCTAGAGGTACGTTTTATTTAAATTATTACAAAAATATCATATTATAATAAATACCTAAAAATTATTATTTATTATTAAAAATTCATTATATAAAAATTTTAAAATATTTAAAATATTATAATTATTAAATATGTTATTTCCATTAATATTTCTATAATATTAAAATAATATTTTGCATTAAAATTTAATATTTATAAACTGTAATTTATATAAATTTATTATTAAAATGGTCATATAAAAACATTTTTCAACAAAATATTAAATACAATATTAAATTTAAAATATTGATAATGCTACAATTTATTATTATTAATTTATTAAATAATAATTGTATTAAAATAATAAATTTTGTTAATAAATAATTTTATATTATTAAAATAAAATATGTATGTTTAATAATATTCAACATATAAATATTAAAAATTATGTTATTAAAATAATTTTATATTAATATTTTAGTTTTAAAATTAAAATTAAATATTAAATGTTTTATTAATAATAATAATATTTGGCTCAAGTTAAGTTAAGTTTCAATATAAAAATTACGTTGCTTACTACGAAGCTTTTTTTCGAATAAATTTTAAATTAAAGTTAATAATAATAATAATAATAATAATAATAATAATAATAATAATAATAATAGGGTCGAATTAATTTAATTTTTAATATAAAAATCATATTATTTAATATGAAGCTTTTTTTTAAAAAAAATTAGCTTTTAAAAAGAGAAATCGTTTTTCAAAAAATACTTTATTTTTTGTTCACTAATAAATTATTTTTTATTGTTCAAATTATTCTTTAGATAATAAATATTAAAAATATAAAAAATATATTTTAAAAGTTATTTTTCTCCAATAAATAAACAGTAACTATCTTTATTTTGCTACTTATCAAATCATGAATCAAATCAAACTTTTTTTTATTGTAAACACTATAATTGATACAGCGATTTTGAAAAATATTTTTAATTTAATGATTTATAACATGTGCAATTTTGTAATTTAATCACCAAATAAATTTTGTTTTACAAAAAAATTGAGTGTTATTATTTGAATAAAAAAGTAAACTAATTTTGTAATATATATATATATATAGATATATATGAATAAAAAAGGTAAAATGGAAGAGTATTAATTTAAATGTTTACATGATTTGGAGACTACATAATTGGGGTTCTTATAAAAAAATGTTGTTTGGAGAGAATGATAGTGTTGCAAGTATTTTATCTATGTATGATAACCACGAGAGAAACTTATCTAGTTTGATTTCTTAATATATATTTTAGGTAATATTTGGTATCATTTTTAATATATATCACCATAATAATCTAATTATCGAGACGTTTTTATTACTAGGGTGATTTATCACTTAGTGATTTAGAATCATCTTCATAAGTTAATAATTATTAATTATAACTGTATCTAGTGTTACTAAAAATTAACTATAATTTTGTTCAAAAGTATTAAAATAAAATGCATATTATAATAATTACCCAATTTAATGATTTCAATACTGTTCAAAGATAATAATTTGTAAAATATTAGTTATTTTTTATATACTTTTTAATAATTTATAATTGAATTATTAATTTAGGAAATATATTTATTGACAAGTAAATTAATATTTATAATATAAATTATGTAAAAAAATTGAATTAGCTATAAAATTTATCTATTAAAATCATAACAAAAAGAAAGTTGTGTTATATATACAAAACATTAATAAATTAAAAGAAAAGACTAAATTTAGTTTTGAACTTGACAACATGAATAATAGCTGGAAATGTAATAATTATAACATAAATAAATAAAATTTTGAGAGAAAGTAAATTTTTTAGTTCATATATTAAAGAGGTAATATTGACAATAAATAAATCTAATTTCATTTTATTTTCCACCTTAGGAAAGAATTAGATCACTTCTGTTTATCTAATTGGATCATTTTTTAATAAAGAATTAGATTACTTTTTAATTTATATCTTATTGAAAAGTAAAATGGGCTTGGTGGAATAACCAAACATGGGCTTATCGGATTTGTAGAGAAGGAAATGGGTTTGATAGAAAATAAAAAATGAGCTTGGCAAGTTTATTAGGTTTGTTGAGATATAAATAGGCTTATTAGGCCCATTAGCAAAATCTACAAGTTTTAAGTCCATTAAAAATATTTACCAAAAAATAAAAATATAAATAAAAATAATAAAAATTTTTTATAAAAATTTTAAGTGTTGATCTCTAAAGGGGATTTTTGAGAAGTTTTATGTATGAAAAAAATTAAAAATTTTACGAGTTGTAAAATTTTAAGAGAAAAACTTTATAGAAAAAATTGATATTTGAAAAAAAAAAAAGAAAACTCATAAAATGAAATAGAGTTTGAAGAATTTTAAAAATTTTAAAATTAGAAAAATTCTTTAAAAAAATTTATTGAATAAAAAACTTCATATTTTAGAAGCATAAACTGAATTCAATACTTTGCTCAGAACATGAACTAGTAGGAATAATAAAAATAAAAAAAAGTTTGGAATTTGTAGCAAGTTTTACTAAAAAATTCATGAGCAAAACACTTACAGCATAATGAAAATTTTAAAATTAATAAATCAAGTTAACAACTTGATACCTCATCACATAAAATGCCAATAGAAATTTTTTTATGAATATTTTTTATTTTTCGAACCGCATATATGCAAATATACTAGATGAGTGTTAGTAAAAATAAATGGTCAACTCCCAAAATTGCATAAAAAAATTTGAAAATTCCTAAAAATGTGAAATTTGTCTATATTATCATATGCAAAAATGAATTTCCAAATTTTGATAAGAGAATATTAAAAATTAATTTTTTGCTCTTGAATATTCGTCATTTTTATTTGAGATTTATTCTTTACAACTCTCAAAATTGCACTTTTTCCATTACGTGCACATCTAGTTATTTAAGTTTTGAAAATGCCCACTCCACCTAGACGAGGTCGACTTTCATCGGGATGGTTGTTAGGTTCTAAAACTTAAATATTTAAGTCTGTAAGAAAAATACGCCCAAACGAAATTAGGTGTCTACAAAGGGTTTTAGACATTTTAGGCTTTTAAGTCTTAAAAACCTTTTGATTGGATGGGATGATTTTATCTCTTTGTGGCTATTCGGGCAACATTGACGATGACTTCAGGATTTTTGACTTTGCTCTAGATTGTTTTTTCGGGTTTTCACCCTATTTTTCTCTTTTCATTGTTGACTTCTTCTTCTTTTTCCTTTTTTTTTTGTTTTTGACCTTTTTTCTATTTTCTTGTTTTATTGACTGCTTCATCGTGCCCCTTAAAATCCTTCTAAAAGAATAATTTCTTGAAGAATAGGGTTATTAATTTAAGTAGCTATGCTTGATCGAGCAAACTTTTCAAGGTGCATAATGCAGGCTGAGGTTTAAGGTTTTGAAAGAAAGGGTGTACAGGCCCAAATTCAGTTGTTTGAAGGTAATCGAACCAAGGATCGTTTCTTTCGTGAAGGTTTCTATCCTTTTTACTTTTGATGTCCTTGTCTATTTTAGTTCCTTTTTTCTTGATCTAATCTTGACTTTGACTTTCGGCTGATACGATTTTTTAATTTTTTTCTTTGACTTTAGTCTTGACTTTTTTTTAACTTTTTTGTTTGCTTTATTTTGTTTTTTGAAGGGAATTTTAGACTTTGATGACTTGGTATATCACGTATTTACTCCTTAATGTTAGGAATTTTGATAATTGTAAAAATGGATATCTACCTTATTTCCCATAATAGGCTTTCCAAGCCCCTTAATATGAAAGGTGATCCTTGATTAAGGTTTTTGAAAAAAATTATTCATCAGCTCAAAAGGGGTCAGACGAAAATGATTTTGTAATCTATGAAAGGATGAAAAAAAAGATGGTTATCTTTCATTTCAAACATGACTATGTGAATTGATGACTCATTCTTTGGGGAAAGGTTCTCTTAAAAAAAGTATCAAATGACTTGATCAAATGATGTAGCATTTAGATTCATGCCTCAATATTCTTTTCACTTTGTGTTTGAAGGCATATTCCTTAGAGTTGCTAATTTGCCTTAGCCACAAATGACCTTAAGTTTTGGTTGACAAAATAAAAGGGTTTAAGCAGTCTTGATAGCTTTAATGTCATAGGACCTTCCCCAGAATCTTTGTTAAAATCAATTTCACCAATCATAGATTCACCATTCAAAATTGATCTCTGCAAGTCATTGAAAGTATCCATTTCACTTATATCATGAGACTTAAAAATGGTGAGTAATAGGCAAATATAAGTAGACAAAAAGTTTAAGCAAAGACGATGAATAAAAATGGGCACACCAGTTGAAATGCTTTATGCAAAAGTCATTTTTAGTGATAATAATTGATAAAACACGCATGCTACATAGGATTCCTACAAGTTATTGAGCATAAGTAAGTAGGTTTTTAATTCTTAAAATTATATGAAAATAGACTTAAAAAGCATAGGGGTTTCTAACGTGACCCTATTATCAAGAATAACTTCTAGTGATTAGCGATGGGTCTCATCACTTGGCTTTGATGGCCCTAGTTGATCATCGATGGTATTGACATAAATGTTTTCAACACTGATCATGTTCACAGCTAGATTGGCATGATTGGCTAGAAGGTTTGCAGCAATATTAGGCCCCTGATTTATCTTCAATTACAGAACCTTTGAATCAATAAGGTTTATACCCTCTTCTTGAAAGAAATACAGTTTTTGATATCATGCCTCGTTGCCCTAGTGTCGTACCCGTAATAGGCATTGGGATTATATCATTGAGGGTATAAAGTTTTTTTTTTGGAATATATAAGGGAGTGACTAAATGCCTATGGAACAAAGCCTAGTAAAGCTCTTTTCGGTCAAGTGTATAAGGTTAAACTATTGTCTCTGTTAGTTTTCACCTTCATTGTTTAGTGTATTGTTGATAAGATTATTGATATTTTGGTTGGCTTATGGTTGGTTGTTTCCTAGGGGTATTCGATGGGATAGTGAAGGATAGGTTATAGATGGTAGCGTAAACTAGTTGAGACGGGATCATGGTTGGGTTAAAGGAGAACATACTCAGATAGTAGGGATTGGGCACCTGATACTAGCTTAGTTGACACAGGTTAGCATAGCTTATGGCATTTAGCTCTCATTCTTTCTTCTTGTTAGCAGCAGGCATTTTATTTGACCCAGATGACTAACCCACGAACATCCTATCATTTTTTATTGTTACATTAATCATTTTGCCGGATAGAACTAGACAGATAAACTTTCTAGTAGCATTCCCAACTAGTTTTTCATAATACGAGATGTGTAGGGTGTTGATGAATGTCAGGGTCATTTTTTTTAGTTAGACAGGGTTAGACCAAGGCTACCTCTTCTCACCACCTTTGAGTATATTGCTTGAAACTTTCAATTGGCTTTTTCTTTAAGTTCACAAGAGAGAAACGATCATGATCCTAAACTAACACATATTGATACTAGTTTAAAAAGGCCTTGGCCAGGTTAGCCTATGATTGAATCTTGACATTATCGAGCTCATTGCATCATTGAGCAGTCACCTTGGTCAAACTGTGCTCAAAATAGTAGATGAGGAGTTTTTCATCTTTCTTGTACTTGGCCACCTTCTCGAATATGCAGAGTGGGATCAATAGTCCTGTTAAAATTTTCAAATTTTAATATCTTAAACTTTGGGGGAATGACAAAGGCAAACACTAGAAACAAATATTCTACATCAATGGTTCCAAACTTGTCACTCCTCTCAACGGCCCAAAGATATTTCTCTAATAGCTGATACTTATCTATCTTGTCCATAAATGTTGTAAACTTCTAACCATTTATCTTCTTTGGCTCATCCTGATCTAAAGTTATGGAATTGATCGAAGAAGCCTCTGAATTTACTCTCTAAAAATTGAGAAAATTTTGGTTTATGTTATAGGGTTTAAGTAAATCATCGGTGGCATTAGCAGGGCCGATGTTGTGTTGGGTGAATTTTTGGGTTAACTCTCTCTCGACATATGTAATACTAGCCTATCCCTTTTCTTTGGAGACTATTAATAGTTCCATAAGCTTCATGATTTGCGTTTGCATGTCATCTTGTCGATAAGGCATCTGGTCCTAAGACTCCTTGTATATCAACTCGGGTCACTCTATGCATGCTTGGTGATCGTCTTCTATGAGTTATTTGCAACAACATGTATAGTAGTGGTGTAAGATAATTGTTTTCATGTTTTTGGCCAGTTTCAAAAGTCTCTTGCTCTTTTATGACCATTCTCGTAATAGACTTTTATTAAAAGATGTTTATTAATAATTATTTATGATGAAATGATGATGAGTATGAAGTCATGACAAAGTATGATTATTGACAAGAAAAAATGGCTAAAGTATTAAAATAATATTAGTTATGCAAATGCAAGAGACAATTGGCTCATAGGATAGCTTCGCCAATATTGTCTTTCATAAAGCACCAAAGAAAGTTTGATTGCACATGATTACATCTGAAAGTATCTAACATGATTACATTGCTTAATCATGTGCCCTAAGAAGTTTAACATCTTTTTTTCATGATCTAAAGTAGGAATCATGTCTCACCTCAAAGACTGGGCTACCTCGATCATTTCATCAGCCTTAGTCTAAGCTACCTAGATTTGCTTAATAAGGTGGTGATGACTTTCTTAGTGATTCAAGTGTGCGTACTTAACCATCTCTTGCCATTCTCATTCTCATTGTTCAAAAGCTCTCACACAGTCATCAATATGATCTTGATGGGCGTTGAAGGACTATTCCAACCCTAAGTGCTAAAGCTTTATTCTTGACTTGATCTATTCTTAAGTCTTACACTTGAGCTTCTAAATGTCTATTCCTCCTTTGATAGTTGGTCGTGAGAAAGCAGGCCCTGATGAGCTTCTCCCTAGTTGCTCTAGCTTCTTTCTTCAACTGATTCAACTATTTTCCAAGGGTAATAGCTCCTCCTCCCACTCAACTAATGACTTATAGATGCGATGGTACTTGTTTGCTTTTTAAAGCATCACATATTCTTAGTCAAACTTCAGAGATCCTTCTTGAATTGATTTCTCTCTTTAACCACTCAGTTCATCTTGTTATCTTAGAGGTAGATGCTTATCTCTAATTAACTTTTTTCTTCCTTTAATCGAGCAATTTTTGTGGTAAAAACAACCATCTCCTATTCAAATCCTTGTCTAAATAGTTCAACTTCGAAAAGAGTCTAATCCATCTAGGATGTTCTAAAATTAGGTAGTGGCAACATGTTATTGATGCGATAGACCCTCCTTTCATTATACCCCAGAGTTATAAAATTTTCTCCCTAGCATCTTTTAATGCAATAAACTTACCTTCAAGCATGGAAGGTTGACTAGACTTTTGACTTGTAGTCATAGTACTTAAGATCTTCAAAGAATATGATGAATTATCAGCACTAGAACTATCACAGATCTGGGAGGGGTGCATAACTGATGCTTCCCTATAACCCCATAAGTGGCATGCAAGTATAGTCTCTGCATCTAGAAAAAAAATTATGCATTACCTTTTTTTCTTTGATGTAGAAATGGCTGACGAGCCAAATATGAAAGAACGAGGCACATTCGATGAATCTACCCATCCCTATTTTTTTTTGAAAGAACTAAGGGCTCGAATGGTTAACAATGATGGTAGATGTAGGTTTAATGTTGCAACAGAAGTAGTAGAAAAAATCTACTACTAACGCCTTCACATAACCTAATATCTTCAAGAATATGACCAATTTGTAAATTGCCAAGGCATAGAGATTTGACTTTTTTGGACTGATGATATTCATTAATGCTTTCTTCAAACTAGCCTAAGAAATGCATCCACTATTTCTTTTCATCTTGACATGGCCACCATAAGACTCTATAGCTCTGAAGATCTGTACTAGTTTATTTTGAAAGTTAGAGGTTGTAGCACCTTACAATATATCCTATCAGACTTGGCTTTCTTAATATTGAGCAATATGGTATTCATTAACAATGGAAGCCAAATTTTCCTAATTGAAGGTGAAACATCAGTATGCCAAATTCTAAAATTATGATGCTGCTTGCAACAAGCCAACATCCAACCAGACTTGGAGTAAGAAAGCTATGTCCATATATCTTTTTGTGAATGGTTTTCTTTCAATATTGCCCTAAGTAGCCCAAATAATTTTAAATCTCTCTAATCATTCTTTTGGAACCCAATCTTGACTTTTTCATAGACCGTTAAGATGTAATCCAGTTTAAAAATATCCCATCTCTATGCTATCAACCTTTTAACCATGTCCTGATTTCTTTCAAAAACTCTAGGATATGAGCACATTGTTGCTTCATGATAGACACCCCTCGTTGAACTCTGAGCCTCAAACCAGTTATCCCATGATAATGATTATAATTCCTGATGCATGTAATAATAAAAAAAAGAAAAGGGAATAAGTTAGCGACAATAAAAATTAATATAAACAAGAATAAAGAATAAAAGAATAAAAATTACATATGAAAAGTGCCCTGACAATACGTGTTATGATGCCTAAGTGTAAACATGATAATTACAAGTATCGTGATAGGCTAAGTACCCATAGACAACATAATGACGTGTTTGGGTTAAAATCACCCTTATTAAGATGATATGATACCTCTAAAGACAAACTGACAATCTACACAATAGTGAATGTACATCATCACCAAGAGCTTGAAATGCACTAAGCCATCAGTCGGATAGCATAATGACTTATTTGGGTAAAGTTTTGCCTTTATCAAGTTGGTATGATGCCTCTTGGGGACAAACAAAACTAACTAGGTAGTGATGTTTGTTTATAACCACTTAAGGTATGATATATGTTACGCTACCATTAGAATAGCATAACAGCTTATTCAGGTTTAATATGACGTTTTTTAAGGCAACATGGTTGTAGACATCTCATTTTGTCCCGGCTAATTCTTGGCATCCCAGTACTTAAGTGAAAAATGATAGAATAAAAAAATAAAAAAATAAATTAAGGACAACTGCCAGGTGTTGTGTCGCTAGGTGAAAATTTTTTTTAGGAAGGTCTAAAATGCTTATGGGCCATATTAAAGAAAATGTAAAAATATGGCATAAAGGGCCATTTTTCATTGTATCACTAAAGTCATTCAGATGAATACATGGATCAATTTTCCACTGTTTATGACCAAGATAAGGCAACTTAGGAAGCCACAGGTACGTGCAAGTTATATTGGTGCATAAGTATTGATATGAGGCATTTGTATCACAAAAAAAATTTAAATTTTCATGTATAGTATTGATATAAGAGGGTTTGGTATCAATACCTGAGGTGTGGCATTGTCCTAGCATGTTTGTATCGATATAGCCTTGGCAATGGCTATAGTTATGATTTTTGGCAAAATGCATCGATACACAAGCTTGAGTATCGATACAAGTTCATGAATTATCTATACATAACTCTGAGTTTTGAGACTAGAAACAAATTTTTGCTCTTGGTATCGATACATGCTTCATTGTATCGATACTCATGGAATAAATTACCTTGTGTATCGATACACAAGGTTCTATATCAACAAAAAAAAGCATTTTTGCCCAATTCAAGCCATTTTCAACCACTGCACCACTAATTCGAAATCCAATTTAAACATGTTTCTTTGGGCTTGTGATTAGATTTAAACAAAATTTTAAGGCTTAGATAGCCAATAACAAGGGACATTTCATGATATTATGCAATTTGTCAAAAGGTAAGCTAAATTTTCTCAACGCTCAACTGCATAAAGTAGCCTAGATCCACTATTTTTGCTACGCAAACCAATGGGTTTGCATGGCAGTTAAGTACAGTACTTGATCTCTACATAAGGTATATGTATTAAAACCCTAAAATGCCCTTGCTTTTTCATTTTTTATCTTCATAGCTACATGACTATATAAGCCAAACTTGGACTCAACTTAAGAGGACCTTACCACAAAAACCTGCTTCAAGACATTCCCTCAATATTCCATAGCCAATGAAAACCAAGAAACTCTTTTCCATTCTTGGAATTGTTCAAAGCCATCACTAAAAGTCTTACCAAAAACCTTCATTTCACTCATATTCCCTCTTAAAATTTCCTTTATCCAAACCCAACTAAAAACCCCATCATTTTCTTGTTGTTCAACCCTAAAAAGGGTGAGTTCAAAGTTGCTACTCAGAGAAAAGGTTGAAGCTTGAAACTTTTGATATATTTCTCTACTTGATTTCGTGAATTCTTTGATTTTTCAACATTTTTATCATCTTAGTGACCTTTCTATGTTATCATGACCTTTCTAAGGTTTTCATGCTTCATTGCTACCTTATTTGTGGTAGCCTTAGGATGTTGATGTTCTCTTGATGCCTTTATGTTGCATGGTGGGCCAAATATCTTGTCTTTCATTCTGTCATCAAACCAGCCTTTTATTTATGCATTTTTTGACATGCTTCATTTATTTTCATATGCTTAAAAATTGGAATGTTTTTATAACATGCATTGAGTATGCTCATGCATCTGAAGTTATAATTTTTTGAACCTTTGTTGGCCAAAACCCTAGAACCAACGTGTAATATTTTGTTTGGGCCACTTTGGTCTAACAATTATTTTTATGAAATTTTTAAATATTTTTCCTAAAAATGTTACGGAATTCCCTTTTCGGGAAGGTATTGTTCACGATTTAATGATTTCAAATAAGCCCGAAATTATTTTTCAAAATTTGGTTTGTCTTTTCCCCTACACATGCTACTAGTTTCAAGAAAGACCTGATTCCAAAAATTAATTCCACCTAGAAGGTGAGTTCTTAGGATTTTTAGAATATTTTTACATTAAACTGTATCGAGTCATCTTTCTAAGGTAACTCATTCACTGCCTAAAGCCTTCAGATGAACTTAGTATAAATTTAGGAAAAGAGATGACATGATGTTGTCATCTATTTTTAATCTAATTTCTAAATCTCCTTTATAAAGACATTCGAATGTCCCAAAATGCATTCGATTGGTTCCTCTACAACACAAGCCCTTTAGACTTGGATTAAGACTCAAGATAAAAATATGTTTTATACAAACCTACAGTTTTCTATTTTCAAAATCTTTTTTCTAAAAAAAGGAAAAACTTTTCCTCTAAAAACATTAAAAATTTTCGTCAATTGGGATACTACAAGCCCACTACTCTAAGGGAACATTTAAACTTTGTTATTCATAAGAAACTCAAATTTTTTCTTTATTCCTGAATATTTTCGTAACTTTAGGGATGCTCCAACCCTGCTTCTCCGAGCGGATTCTTTGGCCCTATTTTTACCTCAAAAAGTCTAAAAATTTTCTCTTTTTCGGAAGCCCTAGGTTATTTTGATTAAAAGCTTTTTTGCCGTGTAAATTATCATCAAATCCAAACCCATCTCTAAATTGTCTCCTTGGTTATTCTTTAATAATCGCAGACAATTGTGAGATACATTCTAATCTTCCCTCCTTTTTATAGTTTTTTTTTGTGATTTTTTGTTTACGATATTCTTATATTCTTTTTTATCTTACTAATATGTTTCCTTTTCGTAGAATCTTTTTGCATTCATGTTTTAAAAAAATGATTTTCTAATAATAGGAAAGCGATATTCCATGTAGGCATCTCTCTAGTACTTAACACGGAATATCCAAATTTTCAAAAATTTAATCCAGAACTTGCTTTCGCCAAAAATCCCTATGTTCTTTACATCTCCAAGATGCATAGGTTATTTAAATTTTGTTTGAAAACTAGAATTTACATTTTCCATAAAAGTGCATGCATTAAAAAGGATTATATCTAAATAACGACTAAAGGAATCATTTAAGTTAAAACCAAAGCGAGACATAGTTAGTAGGCACTGATTTCAGTGTCGTGAGGGTGCTAATCCTTCCCTATGTGTAAGCAACTCCTAAACTTAACCAACGAATCTTTGTACTTTGTAGACCTTGAAATTGATGTTTCAGGTTTCGTAACTTAAAATATTATTTTCAATAGGCATTCAATCCTGCCTAGCCTGAAAAGATCAATGGCGACCTTCAAGTTTATGGCCCTTTCATGGTGGCTGTCCGAGACTAGTTGGATGATCGATTCGACCGACAGTGTTTTTTCTCTTTACATTACTATGCCTAATCCAAATCTCAATCATGGGACAACTCAAAGGCTTAACCACCACCAATATCATACATTTTTAAGTCAAACGCACTAAGCCCTTCAGATTTTCTAAAGTTTTAAAGGCGAGCACTGGCGATAATGTTGCTTGATAAGTGATGATTTTTGTTTGCCATCTCTCACTTATTAACGAGGGTTAGCTGTCGATCAGATAGCATAACGTCATGCTTTAACGCTATTACAAATGTGGGCAACAATGTTCATGCACTAACGCTTATGTAACGATGGTGTCAAGAGTAAAAGTTAGAAGTGTTTCCCCAAGTGTCCTTATTCTTTGGGTCATTCTAGTAGCATTTTGATATGGTTTAACATAGTTTAGCTTGCAGAGTTCACTATATGGGTTTAAATTGACATCTAAATTGGTATTCGAGTTGCCCCTTTATCTTCTAAGGACAACTGAGGCACCCCAATCCTAGGCCTATTGCAAGCTTGGCAAAACAGATTTGATCCGATGGATGTATTTCCCTATGCAAATACAAAAAGGAAATCATGAGAGATATAGGTACTTTACATCTTAGAAAGTATTGTTATGCTTGTGAAGAGAGGTACTCACAAAAGTGTATAACTTACTTGCTTTTAATAATTAGGACCCTAATCTCATCATGAAGTTTGGTTGGTATCTAATGCAAATGCAAATGCATAGCTTATGTTGGGGAATCAATAATATCTTTTATTTACCATATTTATCAAATTGATATTTATTCAAGAATAAGGTTGTCCCTAACAGTCACATGACCAAAATATTTATGATAAGTAAAAGATTAATAAACAAAAATAGAAAGGATTATATTTAAATAATAACAAAAAATCAAAGATTCGAGAACTAAGACATGGCTAGTCATTGCCTAACTTTCTAATAATTAGTTCTCAATAGAGTCACCAAGCTATCAATACCGTGGCTCCAAACCTTTCATCATGAAAGAAAGGTGCGCATGATTTAAAAATATTTTTTTCATGATAAGGAAGTGTTCTTTTGAGTAAGACTCTCTTTTTTTGATGTGATAGGAGTAAGATAATGTGGGTTTTTGTTTCTTTTTCATAAGGGAGATTGTCAAACAAATCGCCTATCCAACTGGTTCAGGATGGCTATCACAAAGTGACCAATGCTTAGTATTGCCATCGGTCACTTGGAGCTAAGCATGATCAGATGCCTATTGAAACTGATTTTCGAGTAACAAAACTTAAGACATCGATTCCATGGTCTGTATGGTCCAAAAATTGAATGGTTGGGTTCAGGAGTTAAGTACATGCAAAGTGGTATGAACCTCTCCACGATGCCCGAAATTGGTACATTTCTAGCCATGTCTTAATTTAGTTTCAATTCTCTCGATTTAGACTTGTTATTTTAATATAATCCCCTTTTATGCATGAATTTGTATAAAATAAATCTAGGTATTTCATAAATTTTAAATCACATATGCACCCCAGAATGGTGGGGAACATGGGGATTTTTTTATTAAAATGTTATCTAGATTTTGTTATGAAAACTGGAATATTTTGTGTCAAGCACTAGAGAGATACAGACATAAAACATTGCTTTCATGATTTTCAAAAATGATTTTTGAAAATATGAATGCGAGATGATGAAAAAGGAAATGTGTTAGCAAAATGATAAGAATGAGATAATATTGCATAAAATAAATCACATAAAGCAACAAAAAAGAAAGAAGGGTGGATGATTAAATTGTATCTTATAATTGTCATAGATTATCTTGAAATAATTGAGTCAATAACTATAGAGATGCAATTACATCCATTGATTAATTAAGGCATGAAAATCGGGTTTGAATTTTTGAAAAGTCTAAACAATTAGGGAGAAAAAAAGAAATTTTGAATCTTGACATTTTTTGAAAAAAAAGGTTAGAGTATCCCCTCAAAAAATGGGTTGGAGTGTTTTTATAGGTGGAAGTTTTGGCAAATTTTCAAAAAAATAGGGTTAAAAGACTTAAATTGATAAAAGTTCGACAATTTCTTAACAAGGTGACTTTTTGACTAATTCTTGACAAAAATAAGTGATTTTTTATTAAAAAAAGTAGCATTTTAAAAAAATTAAATCGATGAAATAAAAAATGCTCATGCCTTGGTCCAACCTACATAAAGGTTGACACATGTTTTTTACTTAATTAGAGATAATCTGGATCGCTAGGAGAAATTCAAATGCCTTGAAGTGATAATTTTCAGAGAATCGATTAATTTTAACTAATGTTGAAAATAGAGGATAGCATTATGCTGTCCACTTTTCCAAATTTACTCTAATAAATTCAAAGGTGTTAGAGGCCAGGTAAGATACCATTGGACAGGTGACTCGATAAGGTTTAATGTAAAAATATTCTAAAAATCCCAAAAAAATCACCTTCTGAGTGGAAATAATTTTTGGATTTGGGTATAGTGCAATGCTGACAACACATCCAAAAGAAAGGGTATGGCAAGCTTTCAAAAATCATTCTTGGCTTATATAGAATCATTGAATCACAAAAGATACATTTTTGAAAAGGTAATTTCATGATATTTTAAGGAAAAATATTTTAAAAATTCAAAAAAATTATTTAATGGGCTAAAAATGGCCTAAACAAAATGCAAATTGCTAATTTAAGGGTTCCAAACATCCTTAATTTGAAAAATTATATCTCTCTTATTCGGAGTGATACATTTGCAAACGAGATACCATTAATATGATGCCCTTTCATGGAAAAATATTGAAAAATTCATCAAAAATGATTTAGGGTGCAAAAATAATTTTTCAATCATAACCACAATGCTATTAAGGCAAAATAGGGGAATTTTTTTTTTTGTTTTTTCGAGTTCCTTAAGGCTAACTCATGCCATGGACATTTGAATGTTCATGGGAAAAATACTTGAGTGACATGGGCTTCACGAGCTCATTTAAACAATCCTAGAGTAGTTTAGGATAATGAAGTAGCTTGTTAACCATGTCACCCTATACAAGGACTTTTGGCAATAAATTAAGGTACAAATAATTTTAGACACTTAAAAGACATTTTATTTTTTAAAATGAAACATTTATCCTTAATAAACCTTAAATCCAAACAAGGAAGAATTGATTTTCCCTATGATTGGAGGTTCAATGAATAGAAAGCCTTAAGTCCATGTTAATCTTCATTGATTGAGGTTAACATAGCTTTAATTTAGGGATTTTGAGAAATCATATTTTTGACAAGCAATGAACAAGCAATTTTGACTAATATATGATGAACTACAAATGATACTCATGACAATAAACATGGTAGGCATGTCAAATATGCAAAGATGAATTTTAAGCATGAAAAAAAAAGAAAACATGTGAAGAAATGAGCATGAAAATGCATGGAGATGTTAGTTAAATGCATGAGATCAAGAATATTGCCATAGAGAAGATTTAAACATGCTTGAACAAAGAAGAAAAGCTTGCTAGAATCTCAAGATAGCAATAAAATATTTTCAAGATAGTTTAAACACATATAAGTGAGAAAACATGATGAAGGAGTTATAAAGCATCACAAATCCTATATCTACCACATCTAAAGCCACAAAATGAATGAAAATCCTAAGATAAGATCATGGTTAGCATATCAAGGCTCACTAAAATGATAAAATGAAAAACAAGTGAATGGCGAAGAAAAGATGAGAAAAAAACCAAAAGCTTTAGAAACCTAGTTGACATTGTCAGCAAAAATGTTTTTGAAGTTATAGCTTACCTTGCTATGATTTAACATGAAAATTTGGCTAAGAATGAGCTTAAAGGTTGTTATATCAACGGAGCATTGTCTTATGAGGAAAAGTGATAGTTTTAGAGGGTTTTTGAATAGGCTAAGGAAGAGCTACAAGAATGAATGATTTTTGGAGTGTGGTGGTTGATGTAAAATGTGTGTGTATTCTTTTTAGCTAAGCTCATAACATATTTATATAGGATTCAATCTTAGTCATCAAAAACCTAGCAAAGGAAAGGCGATTAGGATAATTGAGGTTGACAAAAAAGTTACTTATTATACCAAAAGGCAACCTTTTAGCATTTTAGTGGTTGCTGTACATCATTGGCAGTAGAAACAAACCATGCATGGGTTGGTACAATGAGCAATGCCAAGCTTCCCTTTCATCTATCCATATTATAGCATGAAATGCCCTTATAATAAGCTTAATGGGCCATTCAAAAATGTTATAACCTAATGTTTAAAGCCAAAAATGAAGTCCATATGATTTTTGGGAAATTATGTCAATATTGAATGATTATTGGAGTGAAATGCACGACCAAATTCGTGTTTGATGTCATAGTGAAAAGATGTGAAAATGGCATAAACTAGGCAAATTACACAAGGCACATCGATACATTGTATACTGTATCGATACATTTGGTCAAACAACCAGAATGTATCGATATAATGAATATTTTATCAATACATAGCAAGATGTATTAATACAATCACTTGTGTGTTGATGCAGGTTGGCCAAAAATCAAATTTTAGCTATGACATTACCTTGTATCGATACAATTAGCTCATATATCGAGACAATTAGCTGCGACATGGCACTTGACAATCGTCCTAATTTTTATTTTTTATTTTATACTGTCACATTTTAATAAAGTCCTAAGATGCAAAAAATTGACCCAAAAAAATAAGATGTCTATAGTATCGATAAAGTGTTATATCATAGCTAAAATCTCTATTTTTGGCCAAAATGTATCGATACAAGCTATACTGTATCAATATATTCTTTAATGTATTGATACATCTGGGAAAAATTTGCTCTATGTTTCGATACAAAGTTCTTTGTTTCAATATGGATAGGCACTTTTGCCCAGTTTGTGGTTGTTTTTAGTTTCTGCATCATTGATTTAAAACTCTATTTTGGTCACATTTTTTGCACCAATAATCACTCAAATTCACACTGGGGTTATCATTGGGTTCAAGATTGGGTTTATAAAATTTAACGCCCAAAATGACCAAAAAAATAAGATATCTTCATGTAAAAACATGGTTTGTTGAGGGCCATACTTGGCTTTTACCCATCTACAGATTGCATGAAGTATTTTGCTCCACCACCCTAGTTGCTACAGCTAATAAAAATGGAGAATGCTGAGCATAGTACCCAAGGCTATTACATTGTACTAGAAAAAAACCCCAAAATGCCCTTATTTTTTTATCTTCTAAGCATTAGCTGATCATATGTTTAGAGAAGGTTTAGCAGACAAATATAACTCCGGAGACATATTTACACACTTAGACACTAGCTAACCATCCTTCAAGCTTGTTCTTCTTTCATTTTTGTATCTTTATATACTAGCCCCAAGAAACACATAAAAACACCATTTTGATTCCATTTTCTAGTTTTTCCTCTTGTTAACTCACAGTAAGTGAGAGAAGACTAAGAAAATAACATTTTTACTTGGAAAACACCTTCGTTTTTTCCTTGTAAAAAGTAAGGAAGAGTGTTAAGACTTATGAGAAAGAAAGGATACCAAAGCTTTTTGACATATTTTCTCAGCTTTGCTTTTATTTTTGGTTTTCATTTTATTATTTCCATTATCTTAAAAAGCCATATATATGTAACCATGGCCTTACTAGGACTCTAATGCATTACTGTGGCTTTGGTTATGGTAGTTCTAAGACTTTGACATATTTCTCTAGATACTTTGAATGTTTTGCATGATGAAATGCCATATTACATTTTGACATCAAAATAGCCCATGATGCATTTTTTGTCATGTTTCATTCACTTTCACATGCTCAACCCATGCTTGAATGTTTATCCTAACATGTTTTGAGTATATTAGTACATTTGAGTGCATTTTCACCATGATTCTCCGTCAAATGATGAAATACCTTTCTTTTTTTGGATATTTGATCATGTATGACACTCTTGATATGTTTGGTTTATCACGTATTTGCTAGAATACCTTTATGATTGCTTGCAAAATTTTTTCCTAAAAAACCCAAGTTAAGCCAATTTTACCTTCAATAAATGAAAATTAACATGGATTTAATGTTTTACTAATTGATTCTCTAATCATGGGGAAAAATCAAGAATTTTTTGTATGGATTCATTGTTAAGTAAGGCAAATACTTTGATTTTCAAAATAAACTATCTTGTTTACTTGTCTTAAGTTTTTATGCCTTGATTTTGAGGTTTAATAACCCTTTGCTACTTATTTGGTTAACGAGTTTTTCTTTCATCCCAAACTATTCTAGGATTATGCAAATAAGCTTGTGAAGTTGCTGTCACCGACCCCCTTTTGTTATGGACATTCGGATGTCTATAACCTGAACCTAGTTTTAGGAAACCCAAAATGGAAAAAGTCCTTTGTTTTGATACTGGTAGTGCTATGTCCCTAACTTGAAAAATTGATTCCAAACCCTAAATGTTTTTATGGAACTTTTTTAATGTTTTTACTTTAAAGGGCATTAAATTACCTTTCCAATGGTACCTTGTTTGGCCCTAGATGTGCCTGGATGAGAAAGTTATGATTTTTCAAACTTCTGCTATCTAGAACCCTAGGATCAGTGATGCAAATCTTTTTGAATCATTTTAGCCCATCAAACGATTTGTCTGGTTTTCTCAAATAATTTTTCCAATATGTGAAATTCTTTTTCCAAAAAGGTTCATTTTAGGATTTAATAATAACATACAAGTCTAAAGTGATTTTTCAAAGTTTGTTACACATTTTCCCCTGCATGTGCTGCTAGTACTGAATCAAACTCAACCAACTTCAAAAATTAATTCCAAGCAGAAAATGAGTTTAATGTATTTTAGGATATTTTAATGTTAATCCTTGATGATTCACTTTCCAATGATACCTTATTTTCCCCACAAAGCCTTCCAACAAACCGAAATAAATTTAAGAAAATGGATAGCACAGTACTTCCCCTATTTTTTAGCCTTAAGAAAATTGATTGAATTCATCCAAACCACCTTTGTTAAGCATTAGAATGCCTCGAGCCAAATTCGAGTAACTTTCCCTATAGAGTCATGAGCCACAACATATCTTACTAAGCTTGAATCAAGGCCCAAAAATTTTTTAATTTTGTCATTTCTTTTAAATTATCGATTCTAAGTTAAAATCCACATTTTCACCAAAAGCACTCCATTATCCAAAATTTACTAAAGTTTTCATCTTTGGAAGATACTCCATCCCCATTTTTCAAGAGGATACTTAAACCTTACTTTTCAAACTCCAATTAAAATTCAAAATTTTTTTCTCTTAGACATCCCTGGGCTTTTTAATCAAAACCCATATTTTCCACACCTTAAGTTACCAATGAGTCAAACGTTACTTAAAATTATCATTCCAATTATTCTTCAATAATCAAAGATAATTATGAGATACATTTCAATTGTCCTTCCTTTTCTATGCTTTTATATGTTTATTTTTATGCAATATTTATTACATTCTTTTTCATCCTACTAACACTTTTTCTTTTTGGTGTCCCTTTTGCATTCGAATTTCCAATTTGTTTTCAAAAATTACAAGGTAGTGTTCCAAGTCAGTGTCTCTCCAGTACTTGACACAGAGTATTTAATTTTCAAAAATTAAATCCAAAGATCATTTTTAATAAAAAATCTCTATGTTCCCTACCTTTCTGGGGCGCATATAAGATTCAAATTTTCTTTCAAAAATGAGTTTACTATTTTATACAAAATTCATGCATTAAAACGGGATTATATCAAGAATATTATAAGTTAAAATCAATGACCAATATAAGACATAGCTAGAAGGTATCGATTTCGAGCATTGTAGGGATATGAGTACTTCTCTAAGTGTAATTGACTCTCAAATCCAATTGACAGATCTCTAGACCATGTAGACCTCGAAATCAATTTTTTGAGTTTCATTACTCAAAACATCTATTTCAATAGGCATCCGATCACACTTAACCCAAGTGATCAATGGCAACTCTAAGTGTTGCCCATTTCATGGTAGCCATCCAAGATTGGTTAGACGAGCGATTATCCAATGTCCCTCTTCTATGTTACAAAGGAAGAGTCCTAGTCAAGAAGTCACTTCCTCATTAAGAATTTTATAATTTCCCTCAAATTATTTTTAAGTCATGCACCCTTCCTACTCCTTAAGGATCTTTCGAGACATATTGCGACTTAAAAGTTTCAAGATTTCTCAAAAGAATTGAAGGAACCAAAGAAATTTTTTAGAATGCTTGAAGGCTGTCAAGAAATTTCAAGAAAGTTGCTCATGATCTTGTTCCATCAACAAAAAAGAAGCCAAACTACTTTTAAGATCAAGTGTAGCAGACTCTTAGAGTGTGCTCTATTTTTCAAGATTAAGCCTAAAAATCCTTGAAGCAGATTGTAAGACTTAAAAGCCCTTGAAGAGATCAAGTTTTAGGGACCATTGAAGTAGATTTCAAGATCAATTCTTCAAGACCTTTAAAGTAAATTTTATGATCACGTCTCAAAGACTCTTGAAGCAAATTTTAAAATCGTCCCCAAGACCCTTAAAACAAATCTAAATCAAGACCAAGTCTTTTAATGACCATTAAAGCGGATCCCATCGATTCAAGATCAAGTCTCATAACCCTTGAATCTAATTTTTTTTATTGAAAAAAAATCAAAGGATTTCTTTATTTTAAGAATATCTAGAGATTGTAACTTTTAAGTTTGATAAATCAAATGTTTTATTTGTCTACAAATTTTCCTCATCATATTTTTGACATAAAATTGATGTGTAATTTATGGGTTAGATTTAGCTATGGTATTAACATTATATTTGCTTGCCGAAATTGCACAAGCGACAATTCGAGTTTCAAATTTCATCTGATTGCTTGTACTTATAAATGGGTAATCGAGATTCATATATTTTCTTTGTAAATAATAAGAGATTGTTATTTGTTTATCTTTAATAATTTTATCTTTCTTATTTTATCAAGTTTTCAAAAAATGACATTTACAATGTTTACACTATAATATATTTGTTCTTTACAAAATGTAAATTTATATAACTAGTTTCAAGTGCAATGCATGGGCATGTCATAATGCTAATAAAAGTCATATAGGAATTTTTATCCAAAAAAATACAGTTTTAACACATAAAGGTTTTATTTTAAAATAAAGTTTCTAAGATATGGAAATCAAATTACCCCATGCTATGCATTAGTCTTATATCTTATAAGGTTCTTTTTTTTAATATTAAAATAAAAAATTTATATGATATAAATTATTAAACTTTATATGATATAAATTATTAAAATGTATATGTGGGTACTCAAAAGTTTATATATTACTCTAATTTCATTATCAATTATTCCATAATGCTAATAAAAATCACATAGAATTTTTTTCCACTTTTACATGTTTCTTTTAAATATTCATTAAATATTCATAAATTTTGGCAAATGTGAGAGATGCTTATTAGCTACATTAACTTCGAATTAATATTAGTTTTGACATAACTAAAACTTAAGCTTAATTAGGTTATGTTTTAATATTTTCAAGATAGTATTTTTCATGAATTATTACTATTCATACGTCGACGCAGCACTCAAAAATACTAGAATATGTTTTTAACTCCTTTAAGCACTCAGAAATGTGTTCCTAATGCATACATTTGTATGAAACATTTTTTAGAAAAGTTTTACATGTTTTAGAGTCATTAAAAACCTCTTAAAGATGATTTTTATATGAATGTATTGACATAGTTGATGTATGTATCAATACAATGCTTGGCAGTAGCTAAATAACCTTGAAACCTAAAACTCACTGTTCATATGTTGACACAGCACTGTTCATGTATTGATACATGACTATTCAACAGTCATATTTTATCAAATAAAGGCAACGTATCAACATAATGTATCAGTACAAATTGGACAAAGTTATTGGGAATCACTCAAATGAAGTCTCAAATGACTCTATTCCTTCTCTAATCATCCTTAATGGCTCTATTCATGATCAAGGCTATAAATAAGCCTCTTTAACACCTCTAACAAGATGAAAAATCAAGAGAAAGGGCTTAAAGTCAAATCTTTCATCATTTTAATTATTTTACAAGTAGTTCACATTTGTATAGGATTAGTTTTTCCTATCTTTGTATTCTTCATTCTGTATCTTTAGAATTATCATCTCTTGAGCCTAAAATCTTATAAACACCTAACCTTAGAGGTCACATTTTATTTACACCCAAATCCTTGTAGAAAGAGGAGGTTTCTACTTAGCTAATTGAAAAGTAAATGAGGGTTCTATCTAGCCACAAAAGATAGAGGGTAGAGGTTGCTATCTTAGCCTAGAAAGATAAAGAGTGTAAAAGTTACACCTTCTCCTTGAAAGTAGACAATTCAAGTTAATAAATTAGGAAAATCTAAGGCAAGTGAAGCCGAGATAGAGGATATAGGCAATTGAGGCTGAACCTCTCTAAATATTTGAGTTTGCTTCTCTTTCCTTAGATCTTTAATTATCTTTTTATTATTTTCTAACTTGTACTCTAAAGATCATTGTTTAGATTTCTCAAAGTTATCAAGTTTTATTTTGCAAAAAGATTTTGAGAAATCAATTCACTCTCATGATTTTATTCTCCACTAAAAGGTCTAACAATTGGCATCAGAACTTGTGTCCCATTCTTATAGGCTTAACATCCTTAAGTAAATATTTGTAAAAGACTAAGCAAAATGGCGAGTGATGATATGATGGCTATGGGGCTTGAAGGATATTCAATTATGAGGCCTTCTCTCTTTAGTAGAGAAGATTATGTATATTGGAAGATGAGGATGAGGTTATTTGTCCAAGCCAATGATTATCAAGTATAAAAGATAATCATGAAGGGTACTAACTTTAGTGAAGATGGTGGGAGATAAAGAAGTCCCCAAGAAAAAAAGTGAATGGAATAAAATAGACATCAAGATGGCTCAACTAAATACCAAGGCCATGCACAATTCTTTGGTGCATTAGGGCCAAATAAGTACAACCGAATATCTGCATATGGCCAAAGAGTTATAGGAGAAGTTGGCTATCACACGTGAAAAGATCAATGAAGTCAAGGAGTCTAAAATAAGCATGCTCACTTTTAACTATGAAATGTTCAAGATAAAATAGGAGGAAAGCATTAAAGATATGTCTGATAAATTCACGAACATCATCAATGGTTTAAAGGTCTTAAGTAGATGTATCATAACAAGGAATGGTCAATAAAATGTTAAATAGCCTTCCTAGGTTATAGGAAGCTAAGGTGACCGCAATTAAAGAGTTAAAAGACCTCAGCCTCCTTACCTTAGATAAGCTTGTTAGATCATTTCTCACATATGAAATGAAGGTGAATTATAAAAAAAAGTAATCAAGGAAAGTTAGAGTTACACTGAGGGCTTTCATGAGTGAGGAAAAAGAAAATCATGATGAGCATGGTGAAGATGTTGAAATGATCATTTTTGCTAAGAAATCCATGAAAATGGATAATAACAATTCATCATAGATCAAAAAGGTTAACAAAGTGGTATGCTAAAATTGCAATAAATCGAGCCATGTCAAATATAATTGCCCATTGTTGAAAAAGAAGAAAAAAAAGCATTTGTAGCAACTGGGAATGATAATGACGCTTCTGATGCTGATGACTCCAAGGAAGATGAAATTGGCAATCTCTGCTTTATGGCTCTTGATGAGCCGAATGTAACCTTAAACTCTCCAAATTTAAATTTCTTTACATTTAGTGAGTTATGAGATGCATTTAATGAACTTATAAACTTGTAATTGAGTTTGAGGAAATGAACTCAAAATATAGAAAAATTATTTCAAAATTGAAATTGATTTGTTATTGAAATAAGAAATTAAGTTTTAAAATGAAAATAAAGATTTAGAAAATAATTTTAATTACTCCAAGCTAAGAATTGACATCTAAAGGAAAATTGAAAATTTGGAATAAGAAAAAAAATCATTTTATTCAAATTTTTTCAAGTTAGTATAACCAAATGTGAACGTAGCAAATATCATGGACATACCTCACATGAAACTAATTTAAATTAAGACAAAGACACAATATAATTTGAGAAAAATATGGGTTCCTAAAAGAACAACTAATTTGGTAACCAATTTTCAAGAACCCTAAGCATTTTAGGTACCAAAAGCCAAGTGATTGTTCTTGTAGGTGTTGGAGCATTAAGGAGTAATGCAACGCATTTGGATATTATAGACACATAAGGAAGTGAGAAGGGTAACCTTGAAGCTTTCAACATTATATGTTGGTTGCCTGTTTATGATTTTCAAATGCTTTCATGAAAGATATTTTTATTATTATGATGCAATTTTTTTAAATGAAAAATTCATGTTTTGCATTTTTATGCATATGAGCTTAATTATATATGCATTTGATGATTTGGTGCTTAATAATGACATGTTAAATTTATCTGTGAAATGATGAAACATGAACTCAAGCATGATTTATGCATAAAAGGTTGTTTTTTATTCATGTTTTGAGTTGTTAAGAAGCTCTAATGCATGATTAAATAGTATGCATAAGAAGAGCATTTAGAGTTTACTTCTATGAACATGTTTATTTAATCTTTGTTTTGATATAACTAAAACTTAAGCTTAATTATCTTGTGTTTAAATTTTTTTAAGATAGCATTTTTCATGAATTATTTTGAGCAAAAAATTTTGAAAAATGCTAGAATGTGTTTTAACACCTTTAAGCACTAAAATACGTGTGCCTAATGCATAAAGTTGTATAAAAAATTTTTGAGGTAAGTTTTATGAAAAAACCGTTAAAGATGGTTTTTATATGAATGTGTTGATATACTAGGTGTATGTATCGATACAATGCTTGGCACAATTAAGTAACATTGAAACCCATAATTTACTAGCCATATATCGATATAAGACTATTCAACGACCATATTTTGTACGAATAAAGGCAATATATCAATACATAACATAATGTATCGTACAAATCGGAGGAAATAAATGAGAATCACTCGAAAGAAGTTGTCAATGACTTTATTCTTTCACCAATCATCCCCAATGGCTATATTCATGATAAAGTCTATAAATAAGCCTCTCTAATACCTTCAATAAGATGAAAAACCAAGAGAAACAGTTTAGAGACATATCTTTCATCATTTTAATTATTTTTTAAGTACTTAACGTTTAAATAGGAATAATTCTTCCTATCTTTATATTTTTTATTTTATATCTTTAGAGTTAACATCTCTTGAGCCTAAAATCTTGTAAATACCCAACCTTTAGAAGTCACATTTTGTTTAGACCCAAATCTTTGTAAAAGGGGGGCTCCTACTTAGCCAATTAAAAAGTTAAAAAGGGTTCTATTTTAGCCATAAAAGATAGAGGGTAGAGGTTACTATCTTTGCCTAGAAAAATAACAGTTGTAAAGGTTATACTTTGTCTTTGAAAGGTGGATAATTCAAGTTACTTAATTAGATAAATCTAAGGTAAATGAGGCCAAGGTAAAAGATGTAGGCAATTGAGGCCAAACCTCTTTAAATACTTGAGTTTGCTTCTCTTTCCCTAGCTTTTTAATTATTTTTTATTATTCACTAACTTGCACTCCAAAGATTATTATTTAGATTTCTCAATTTAAGTTATCAAAGTTTTACTTTGCAAAAAGATTTTAAGAAATTAGTTCACCCCCTCTTGATTTTATTCACCGCTAAAAGGTCCAATGTCCAAAATTTTCATTCATATAAAATGTACAATATTTATATCATTCGAGATGTCAATTATAAGATATTAATTTTTTAACAAATGATTTTATATCATTTATATATTGGACTCTATTATAACTAAGAATATTTATAAATGTGCAATATTTATAAACATGTGTAAGCAATGCCCATAATCTCATTTGTTTATGCCGAGGTTTTAATAAAACTTAAATTTTCATATGTCATATGAACCAATTACGTAATTTAAAATCTATATTTTTTATGCCCATAATCTTTATATATTATTTATAGGTTGAACACATATTTTTGGCCAACTGATAAATGTGATTTATGCAATACGTATTATTCACTAATTTTATATTTTTAATTCACTTATTT